>JAKNSH010529556.1:0-10426 GCA_027790015.1 Cymbopogon flexuosus
CGCAACCCGGGGGCTGCTGCTGTGCCTTGCGTCACGGGTCCTCTCTCTCTACCTTTGCCTTATCCTCTTCGCTCCTCTGTAGTGTGGGCCCCATCCATCCCATCCCTATCAGCCACCAACCCATTCGCAAACGTACTCACTGACATCACGGACCAACGTAGTCCACACCCCACATGTCAGTGACGAACTTCTGTCGTGCAAAGCTAGTAAGTGTCTACTGACGACACGTGGAACTCACGCGCTGCTCCGGCTCTCGCTTTAACCTTTTCTTCTCCGCCTCTCCATCTTCCCCTTCGTGGCCCCTGTCGCTCTCTCTCTCCCCCCGTTCTCTCTCGTGGGGGCTCGTCTAATCTAGATTAGATGCGATGATGATGATTCGAGGCGGTAGCTTGTTTTAGCTGTAATCCCAGCCTAAACCCTGGCTCCTTGGTTCCGCGGCCTCCCGGCGAGAATCGCATATCCGATCAGGTAGTTTTATCCTATTTCCTGGTAATTTGGCGCGATTTTTTCTGTTGTTGTTGATCTGTTCAGTGCTTGCAGATTTTCCTCTTGGTTTGGTGATTACGGATTGGGATTTTGGGCATTCATCTGTTTTTCTTACTCTCAAGTGGTAATTTGTGAAGAACATTTGATGCAGTTAGCTGTCTTATTGATGTTCCAAACTTTCAATCGACAAACGTACGGTCGCAGAATTTATGCTTTGCTCTCTCCGTAGGCGATGGCTGAGTTTACTGTGGTAGGATCAATTTATCACGGTGGGTTTGATTGCATTTAGGACTGGCAGAGTGTCGTTTAACTTCGTAAGAGGTTTGATTGCGTGGAACTGCATCTAGTGTAGCTATGCCTTGCGAGCTTGTTTGCTGCAGTGAGTAAAAAACAAACAAACTCTGAAAATCGTGCGATTTTTGTTTTATGGTGCCTGCAGGATGGAGACTAAGGAAGTGAAGTCTGTCCCTGGTCACAATCACGCGGGGAGTGGATGATAAGATCATAAAAAAATCAGACAATCACCAGTCACAGCTCATACTGTTGTGTCTGTTCCCCCCCTGACCACCGAGGCCAGGAGTGATTGATTGGTTTAAGTTCAGTGCACGCTGGTAGCAGTGACATCATGGGTAGTGCCTGTTCGAGGAAGAGGAGCCAGTTGGTCCAAGAGGATGATCTCTACAGTGCAAGGTTCTCCAAGAGCGGCAGCTTCAAGTGGCTGCTGTACACGCTGCCCCGCAGCAACTCTGGCGATGTGCAGCGGAGAACACAGGGCCCAGCGCCAGGCCGGTGCCCGTCGCTTGTGGAGCTGTGTGTGGCCAAAGTCTGCAAGGTGTTTTATTGCCTTTGTTTGATTTCCAGTTTCTGAAGGAGTGTGCTTGTTCTTGGCTGAATTGATGGGGATGATTGCAGGACATAAATAGGTATTCTGATTTCTCCATGCTGCCCAGAGATCTTAGTCAGCAGATATTCAATGAGCTGGTGGAATGTGGATGCCTCACGGAGGCATCGCTCGGGGCTTTCCGTGATTGTGCTTTGCAGGTGATGATTCTGTTCTTTGTTTGACACACCATTCTAGGTGAACTTCACTGTTGTCTGGAAATTTTAAGTTATGTTATAATATAACATTGCCTTTCCTGTGGAATGTGAACAATGATGTATAGTTGTCATAACGATCAGGCCTTGATATGTACTAGTCCCTCTGTCCCAAATAAGTTGTTTTAGCAACGCGATGTCTAGATACACAATGGAAATATTTCTAGATACATAATAAAAACTATGTGCCTAGAAAAGCCAAAACCACATATTATCTGGAATGGTTGGAGTACTATTTTGTAGGGGCCGGCATAGCCTAGTCTTAAGCTTACTGTCGTGCACTACTCTGAGCAGTACCTAACACGGGATATCTCTTCACAGGATATTTGTCTAGGAGACTACCCTGGAGTGACTGATGCTTGGATGGAAGTAGTGGCTTCTCAAGGGCAGTCCTTGCTATCTATTGACCTCTCTTGCTCGGATGTGACTGATAGTGGATTCAATCTTCTTAAAGATTGCTTGAGCATGCAGAGTTTGGCATGCGATTATTGTGATAAAATCTCAGAACATGGACTTCAGACATTATCAGGTCAGTGTTACGCTGATTGCACAATAACTCAGTTTGCTGTCAGTTGTATGATATTATTGTGTCAACCTATAGTATTAGAGATCTTGTTTTTGTTACTCTGCCACAATAATCTCCTAACTTTGTAGGCTTTTCAAACCTGACATCACTCAGCATTAAGAAATGTGCTGCTGTTACTGCTGAAGGAGCAAAAGCCTTTGCAAACTTAGTTAATTTGGTAAACTTAGATCTCGAGCGATGTCCAAAGATTCATGGTGGGCTTATACATTTAAAAGGTATCTCTTTCTTTCTAAGCTCGTCAGTTATGAATTATATCACCTTATCTGCTGCAGTTGGAAGACTTATTAGCACCAGTTAATGTTTGTTACCAAGACGATGTTGTTTGAACAAATAATACTTATCAAAAGTTCAAAAGACTTAGTAGCACCAGTTAGCGTTTGTTACCAGGACAATGCTGTTTGAACATGAATAATGATTATCTTTGCATGTTCCAACTTCCAAGTCACTAGAGGGGGGAAACTTGTGTACACCTATGATGTGAATTCAGCTCATTCTCCATTGCATTAATGCTTGAAACTTAAATTCTACCAGATGCAATGACAAACTTTGTGATGCAGGCTTGAAAAAACTGGAAAAACTGAATATGAGATACTGTAATTGCATCACAGATTCAGACATGAAATATTTATCAGGTAGTACCTCTCCTTAGTTGACTGTTGTAAGGTGCATATCAGTATATCATAACTTACAATGATCTTCCAAGGCTAACAAATAGCATTTTCCTTCTGTAGATCTTACTAATTTGAGAGAACTACAGCTCTCTTCCTGCAAAATTTCTGATTTTGGTGTTTCTTATCTGAGAGGTAACACCAAGAAACACAAATAAATTTCTTCATTTTCTTCACTATAATATTTGGTTCTTGTACATACCCTTGGGTAGGGTAAGTGTATTTTTATTTTTGACTACTAATTGCTTTTAGTTGTTCAGCAACCATGAAGGTTTCATTAAAGTTAGCAGTAACTCATTGCTTTTAGTTGTTGGGTCATTCAATTCAGGTCTGCACAAGCTAGGTCATCTAAACCTGGAGGGCTGCGCAGTTACTGCAGCTTGTTTGGAGGTTATATCTGGTTTGTACCTTTGCGGATCAGTTGTCACTTTGTGAAAATGTCTTACATTTATTCTCAAGAAGTCCCTATCTGTGTTCCCTCTGCGGCTCTGACCATGGAAGCTAGTGCCACCAATCATATACAGCTGTCATGATATAGATGATTAAGAATCCAATTAAGAGTGCATGAATAGACTACACAAAAGTGCTTGAATCTACATGTGGGACTAGATACCCTGAGAGTGCCTTTTCAGGCTTTCAGCTATTATCAGGGCAGGTTACTACTACATATACAGCTCACAGCTGGACAGGAACATAAGTTTTTTCCCCCTTTTGTCGCTGAGGTGTGGGAAACACAATCTGATTCTGTCATTCTATTATTACTTTCAAAGAAACTTGTTGGCTGGAGTAGGCGTACTTCTTTATGAAGTCTAACCATGCCAGGTAGCTGTTACTACTTTAGTTACTTTCTTTTGAAAGAGTGGCAGGAGCATTGCTGCACATATTATTAGAAGAAAATAATTGGCCCAGTTTTTATGGCAAAACCAGGCCAGAAACCGAGTAACACCTAGAGTTAAAAAGCCAGCAAGGCCCACTACTAGAGGAGCACTCCATACTACCAAGAAAAATAACTACACAGTTTGAAACAGCAGAAGAAACTGGTCATGAAAGCAACTACGACAAACCATTAACAAAACAGGGCGACCAGTCAGACCACACCTACGACAAACCACTAACAACTACGAGACCACATGCATCATCATCAACTTAGAAGAACTACTCACTAATTTAGGGATTTATTTAGTTCTCTTTTCTTTTCATTGTGTGAACAAATCTGATGGTGCTTTAATGCACAGAGTAGCCATCCGGACTGTGTTTCTCATCAATGTTTGTGTAAACATCTTCAAGCCAAACACTTAGGTACCCGAAACTTTACTAAGACTCAGTTGTGCTATTGCAGAACTGGCTTCGTTGGTCTTGTTGAATCTAAGTCGGTGTGGCATATGTGATGAAGGCTGTGAGAACTTGAAAGGTAAAAATGATGCAAATTACTGATGTTGTTGAATCTAGATTGGTTCCTTGTTTTTCTTGTCTAGATTAATGGTCAGACATAAGTTTTGCTGCAAGCTGTCTATCTATGCAACTACCGTATCCTTCAAGGCTACAAATTTTGTTTAGCTCATTTACTGGCACTGCCTTGCAGGTCTTACAAAATTGAAGGCTCTAAATTTAGGGTTCAACCACATTACAAATGCATGTTTAATTCATTTAAAAGGTATGTTTTATCCATTTGATATCTTTATATCAGTTCACCATAGCATTTGTATCTAAGAAACAACTATTTTGCATACTTCGTGGAAAAGCATTTTGAGGTAGTATTCCAGAAAATCTAATCACTATGTCTTACGAAAAAATTATTAGACCTTTTCCAGTGGTTCATCTCCTTATCCATCCTCCAGCGCCCTTGCCCCTCTTCTCCTTCTGCCTCCCTTCACTTCCTCTCCATGGTGCTCCAGCAGTTGGGGTTGGGGCTTGGGCCTCCGTACTGGATCAACCAATGTCTTGTCGTAACAAAGGAGTACTCTTTCTTTCATGTGCAAGTAATGCTGATAAGATGAAAAGCAGTTGCAAGCCTGGAATGGCATCTTCAAGGAGGATATTGCACTCTTTGTCCTAACATTGTGTGCAGCACTATAGCCTATAAGCACAATATTTACTGGAACTGTGGAAAACCACACTTATTGTATTTGTCATTCTAGAAGTGCATCAGAACTATGGTGTCCCTTAGTATTGATTCATGCATAATGAGGAAATTGCTTTTTAGCTCTTTTCTGATGCCCTGTGTTCCTTTCAGATTTGATCAGCTTGGAGTGCTTGAACTTGGACTCATGTAAGATTGGTGATGAGGGTCTATTTCACCTGAAAGGTCAGGGTTCGATGCATTGGTAAATTTTATATTACAATGGCAATTATCAATTTCTCCTTGTTTGCCTGGTGTTTTGTTAAGAAAAAGGTCTAGACAAAAACCACTGAATAAACTGTTGCCTTTTAACTCTTGAGCTTATTAACCATTTCTCTCTGCTGAAATCCTAATCATATTCTCTTTTTCTTATTACATACTACAATCTGTGTTTTTCTGTTGTTGTTGCAAAGCATATTTTTTAATCTATCTTTGCACCTTGATGTGCTATAGGCCTTATACAGCTAAAAAGCCTGGAGCTTTCAGACACTGAAGTTGGGAGCAATGGACTTCGTCATCTCTCTGGTTTGTTAAAAACGCCCAATTCCCTATTTTAAATTGTTATTACACTAGGGAGGCCTGTTATACTTGAATGATTGTAAATTATTGCAAATATATCGTAGTTCACATTGTGTTAAAGAAAGTTCTTAAGTTGTCTGTTTCTGCAGGTCTACGTAATTTGCAGAGCATCAATCTCTCTTTTACATTGGTTACTGACATTGGTTTGAAGAAGATCTCTGGCTTGAGCTCACTGAAGTCTCTTAATCTTGACAATGGCCAAATCACAGATACTGGTTTAGCATCTCTTACAAGTATGCTTCTCATATTAGTTGGATATATTGTGACTGTTTTTTTAACACAAGCATCTCATCACTTATAACTATAATGATGTCATTTATCTGATTAGCTTATTTCCATTTCTGGTGGTGGTGGTTTGTTTCATGTAATCACTTATAACTGTAATGTTGTCATCTCTCTGATCAGCTTATTTCCATTTCTGGTGGTGGTGGTTTGTTTCATGTGTAAATTGTATTGTAGCAGGGTTTTCCAGTGTCATTAGGCATTGTTTTGCGCTGTATATCATGGCATTAGTTAAGATCACTTGGTTAATGCAGGTCTCACTGGATTGACACACCTTGACCTATTTGGAGCTCGTATAACTGATTCTGGCATGAACTGCTTCAAATGTAAGTATTCATGCTCAAAAGACTGTTAGCGCTAGAAATGCAGCAGCTTCTATTGTTGCATACTACCTTGATGGAATGCATCACAGTTCTTTGTGATCATCTTGCAGGAGCATTGCGCTTGTTTATATCAGTGAATTTCTTTCCGGATCTCACTGCATTTAATATTGCACCGCTGTTTCAGTTTTCAAGAATCTTCAGTCCCTGGAGGTCTGCAGTGGTTTGATTACGGATGCTGGTGTGAAGAACATCAAGGACCTGAAAGCTCTGACGTTACTCAACCTATCTCAAAATGGCAAACTCACGGACAAAACCCTAGAGCTGATCTCTGGTACGTTTTCGCTTTTCTCCATGTGCATTATCAGGACGACTGTTCTCACCTCAATAATTGCATCTGTTGACAGGCCTCACCGCGCTGGTATCGTTGAACGTGTCCAACTCCCGGGTGTCCAACTCGGGCCTCCACCACCTGAAACCGCTGCAGAACCTGCGCTCTCTAACCCTGGAGTCCTGCAAGGTGACGGCAAGCGAGATCGATAAGCTCCGGCTGGTCGCCCTCCCCAACCTGATCAGTGTGCGGCCGGAGTGATAGGACCAGCACTTCCACAGCGACGTGTAAGGCTTACAGCAAGTGGTGCCTGACTAGAGCAGGTCGCCTTGTACATACTTTTGCAAGAACGAGATGTCTGTACATAGTATTGTTCTTTGTGCCGTGTCGGTGTGCCTGATGGCAACGGGCTAATACGTCCGTGTCAACACGGGCACGGTATCCCACGGATCCTGTGATGGGAAGGAACAATTGTAAATATGTCGTGCTTTCTCTCCATGTGGGGTGCTGCTTTGTAAATAGATTGGTGCATTGCTGAATAGCTCTACTTGGCTGCTATGTAAATAGATTGGTGCAATTTCTAAATACCTTTTGGTAAAATCGTGGTATCGGTTAAATGCTACTTCCTCCGTTCGAAATTGTAGGATGTCCCAATTGCTGCGGTCACGATCATTGCAGGGGGCTCAACTTTCATGCATTCCAATTTCTGTGTATTTGAAGGCGCCAATTGGCGCGGCGCCATGGACTATCCCATTTGTAGATGCTGTGTAAGTAGTGATTGTATCTAAGCAGCAACTGTGGGTGTGCCGTGTGCGTGTGTTTTGTGTGCATTATATTGTCTCTTACGTGTTCGATGAAAAAAGAAACTAAAAATCTGTCTTCACGATATTGATGGCTGATTGTTGCCTGTTTAGTAATCTAGAATAGTTTGGTGAATCGTAAACAATTTTATTTGATAGAAAAAATGAGCTGTAGATTTAAACAAAACATTGCTATTATGATTATGAAATATACATATGAAAATGCCTGTGTAGTTCCTCTTCTCCCAATCCCAGT
Source organism: Cymbopogon flexuosus (assembly GCA_027790015.1). Taxonomy (NCBI): domain Eukaryota; kingdom Viridiplantae; phylum Streptophyta; class Magnoliopsida; order Poales; family Poaceae; genus Cymbopogon; species Cymbopogon flexuosus. Next base: position 7,523 of record JAKNSH010529556.1, read on the forward strand.
TTCTGGTAAAAGTGAGTCTAAATGTAAGAGATTTGACAAAGTTTCATAAACTAAAGTCATATGGGTTTAGTTTACACGTGAGAATAACACAAGGTATCACTCAGTCTTATGGCTGCACAGGACACTATTTACAATTACAGCTGCTACTGGTAGGCAAGCTTCTGCCACCGTGACGATATACACAGCAAGGTCATTGTAACGATCAGCAAATCAGCAATGCACTGATTGGTGATTACCTTCTGGGCCTGAACATTGATGAAAACAGTGTCAAGACAGGATATCATAAGACGGGTAGAACAAACTTATCTCATACAGGCGCGTACCAGGAGATGACAATCAAAGGCGAATGACGGATACAGTTAGGATCAATTAGGGCCTCAATCATAGAACCAACCGTTGAAGTGAAGAACACTTCGTACCGCTGAACCAGCAAGACAAGAACCCCAATGGACCTGGAATTGTTGGTTGACGAATATCAGTTTCTCTTCTTTGTAATGCTCTTAAAAACTCCTCTGAGCTCAGGTTCCCATCCTGATTTGTGTCGAAGACATGGAAAATGATATCTAGCACTCTATCAGTTAAGTCGACCCCACAAACCTACAAGGCAAACCAAAATGAAAAATTAGATAGCTAGACATCAGTATTTTATTACAAATTATGCTGACCATTAGGTCAAGCAAGTCAAAACTGACTTCTCAGTGATTAGTCAGCTAACCTTTGTCTTAGAAGTTAATTTATATTTGCGGTAGCAAAATAACATAAATAAGCATGTCAAACTTGGTGAAAAGAAAATCTTACATGTTGCGCCGCACGTTTTAGATCCTCCTTTGTCAATAACCCATTCACTTTCCCGTAAGCGAAGATAGCCATTGACAGTGGCTCCAATCTTCGTCGCAAGTCAGCAAATGCCTTAAACTCCTGAAGTTGCAAATAAACACCCATGAGAATAATAAGAAATAAACAAAGAGTAACAAGAAGGCAAGCCATACCTCAAAGGTGATGCGTATGTCCTTCAGATCTGGCTCCTTGACCAAACTATCAACCCTATCGAGCAGCTTGTTGATATGGTTCATGTCAGCAGAAGCAACCATGGACAATGCAAAATCCTTTGCTGGTATTGTTTTAGATGACTTGACATCATAGTGACTGAACTCCAGTCGAATAATCTGAATACAAGTAGTATGAAATATTCAGAAGCAAATTGTGTATAATGCAAAATAAATAAGTAGTATCAGATAAAGCCAAGAACTTTTGTGGACAAGTCAAGATATGGAAGAAACAAAGCACCTCGTCATGCAATTCCTTCAAAAATTTTGAAAACTTTTCACAGTGTAGAGGTTCATTCCCATCACTTCCAAAGAAGTACTCAACCACCCCACCATTTTCCACAGGCTGGCCAACTTTAAGTCCAATACGTAAACCATCCTTATGAGTGGACCCTTGTCTGTTAAAGGACCGCATCAGTGCCATTACTTTCTTAAACTCTTCTTTGTCTATCACCCTGAAAAAATACCATGTCCCATATGAGAACAACAAATTTACAGTGAAGAAAGTGGCCAAAATTTGTTCATACCCTTCTTTTACCATCAACAAACAAGCCAGATGATTGAACATGCTCATAACGAGCAGGTCTTTTTCTGGGCGAGATAAATTAACTGCATGCAATGATCACAGGTAAACAACAATATAGCACAAACAAGACCATATTAACTGTATTCTTGTTTATGCATGAGTACAGAAGAACATACCTTTATCAGCATTACTAAAAAACATGTATACACAGGAAAAGAAATTTCAAACAGAAACAAACAGGACTTGAAGAATTAAATTTCCTCTCAAACCATCAAATTTAGTTTATATCATTTGTCAAAACCAAATAGAAGTGTACAGATTGAGAAATTTCTGCTCAAAAGATACGTTACAGCAGGGGCAGGGAACCTATTGTCAAGACTTAGCAATGGTAGGACAAGAACTCACCCGCTATGGTCAACGTCGAACATTTTGAAGGTCGCAGTGAAATTTGACTCAGGAATGCTGAGCAATGTCACAAAAAAGATGTACCTGCCAATACAACACAGAAGGTTTAGAAACCAATAATATAATATGCCTGTTCAACAATACATCAGATGGTAAATGGCTAATGTGCATCATGATTTATTGATACATACACTACATCAGTTATCCTGAACAGGTGCTAGACAAACACCTTACAGATTTTCAAGGCTTACTTATGCAAATTGATGACAGTAATTATGCAGGAGTGTAAATCCCCAGTTCAATATTCTGAATACAAGGATTTGGGCCAACATTTTTCTAAAGATCATTCCACTTACTCGGCAAAGGAGATGAGACCGTCACTATTTGTGTCGAACAGCATAAAGAACTCCGACGGAGCACAATGCAACTCTCCAGGGCTCCGCTCCCCCCTTAATCTTCCTTCACGAACTATGGTGGACTCTGATGGAGGAAAAACAGGGACTACTGCTCTCATCAAGTCGGCAGGCAACATGTAAACTTCCCCTTCTGGGTTCCTCACAGACGCGAAGTACTCAAAAATCTATTCATAAATATAGCCATATATATTTAGAAACTCCGTATGCCAAAACTTAATAGAATTTCCAGAACTGCCCTTAATGCGGCACTTTAAGCATTACCTTCTCAGGAGGACTGAGAAGCCGTATCCTCTTCTCATAGTTAAAGAACACCCTTCTGCGGAATGAGTCTGTCGATCAAAGAGGGGAAAAAAATGATAGGATCGTGATCAGATCAACGCACTACTCAAATTTGCAAAGCTTGAAGAGGATAAATACGATGCAGTCAGACAATTAAGCAACACCAGCTACACTCATCAAGCAGTGCATGCACGTGCTGTTGATCAAAAAGCAGACATCGTAACAGACTTAG
>JAKNSH010529584.1:0-11532 GCA_027790015.1 Cymbopogon flexuosus
ATTTATAGCGCGAATCCATGAACAACCTGCAAAACAAGTGGATACTCAAAAACTCGTGGAATTTGTTAGAATCAAATCCTATAACTACTCTTTATAACTCATTTCTCATCATTTCATACACTAGTTGATGGCTTAAAATAGGCATTATATTAGTGGCCATCATCAGTCGTTTTGCTGCAACCTGGTTAGGCTCAACCGGAGTGAGAGCCACGACCCGGTTAGGCACGCCTGGGTAGGACCACTTCGGCCCAGGCGCCCCACCGACCGGTATGTGATTCGAGAGATTTGAACCCTCGCAGAAAGTGGATCACAGATGTGGCTGCTCCGTGCGCCGGATATGGCCGGCAAGATGAAGTCGCCGACGGTCGCCGCCTGCGTGATGCGTCGCGGAGGCAGCGGTACCTTCCAGATCCGCTTCCATGGCACATGTACTCTCCTTGGGGAAGGAGAACGAGTTTCCTTCGTCACCGGTAAGGTCACTGTCGAGGGTGTCAAGTTCGGCCGAGGTGCCTCAACAAAGGTCGCCACCGCGTGCCGAGGAGCCGGCTAAGCGACGCCCTGCGCTAGGGCTTCGGCATCCCCAAGATCTTCACACTCTGATTCGGAATCGGAGGCCCAGAATTTGCCTGATCCTTCACTTATAAGTCTCTTGCCGGATCCTTCACACTCTGATTCGGCTTCGGCATCCCCAGAATTAATCATGAAGAAGAACCGAGCAAAATCTCTTGCATTGAATAGGCCATCAATCGCCTACTATAGTCTAGATCGAGTCCTGGAGAATCCTTCGCCATAATCCTTCCCAATGCTCTCCGAATCGATGACGCAATCGACACGGAAGGCATCCTCCATACGGGAGACCACCCCCGGCAAGATGACGGAGAATCTAGTCAAAAATTGCATAGGCGTACGTGTCATACGCCTAGAAAGCAGATTCTGGTGGCACATGTACGAACATGTTTTAATCCTGATGTTTGGTTTGCTATGCGTGCATTCCGCACACCGTGCCACCAGCACACGAGGTACTACGATCTCATGCTCTGCGTGTGCCTCCATGCGGCACAGAACGAATTAAAAGGCAGGCAGAGTGATTTCAGATTTATACGGGCGTGTTTGGTACTGCTCCACAAACTCTATCGTGGAGCAGCTCCACAAACTCTATCGTGGAGCAGCTCCACAAACTCTATATTTTTGTAGAGCATCTCTCTAGGTGCTCTCACAACTTCAGCGTTTTTTTAGAGCTGTGTGCGTAGAGCTGAAACCATTTGGCAAAAAAAACATGGAGCAGAGCTGAAAAACGTGAAGCGAAGCAGTCCCTAACACGCACAGACAATAAAATAAACTGCTACTGCCATGAGTAGATCTATACGGCATGCATCCACACAATCTGGCCTGATACAGGGTAGGCTAGAGGCGTATGGCAACCAAACGTGACATATGTGTCCTGTGTCATCATCCATGTTCTAAAAAGGTTGGATACATAAGGGCATGATCGCAAAAGGTCATGCTATAGCCATTGCAAATTTGCAACTAAACCAAATAGTTGTCACTGACAGCAAGATTGATGAAATTTTGTTGGACTCTACATGAGTAGATCTACTCATGTGGAGTTCGATAAAACTAAATTTTCTATTTTATGATTTTTCTATGTACTATGATTTTTTTATCCCCTTTTTGGGCCTTGCTATGGTACATATATTACCTCCTAGGAGGTAAGATTTCAAATAAATCTGAACCCTTCATTTTATGAAAAACTAAAATAAATAAATAAAGGTAAAAAGAAATAACCAGCCAAATTATTAGTTTTAGATGGAAAATTATGTCAACGCTACTATCCATGCACCTAATTATGGTAATGAAGTATGATTTGACATGCACGGCAAATCACCTTCACATAATTTAAGAATCAAAAAATTATATTTATGATTGGCCATACACGTGAAAAATTTACTTTCTACATATATAGCGTCTAAATTTACTCAAGTAATTTTATTCGTTCAATCTATTTTCTCTAGAAATTGTTGTCGATGAGCTCTGTACGGAGCACAGATTTGATCATGAGTCAAAATCTATCTACAAGCATGTCTCATTTCTTAATTTGATTAGATCTAACCTAGTTAACATGTTTCTTGTATCTGCACTCCAAACCGTAATATACATGGTTAAAATGTTACTTTTTCAAAAACTTGGACGTGTCAATTTCATATACCGCAAAAAAATTGCAATGATGATTCATGCATGTTGGGGATGGTCGCATAAGTCACGTTAAAAAAACATTGCAACTAAGACGCATTGGATCAGTCAAAACATCACTCTAGAAAAAATGTTACGACTACAGACTCTATGATAGGATCATCCATCATGCATGCTGCATGTTAGATCTATCTAATTGCAAGATATTTTTCCTATTTTAAACTATTACCTCTTAGGAGGTAATATATGATAATTATCATCTAGATCAACGGTTCATAATTAATTGGAGGTACCGTAGCAATCCCTTTTTTTAAAAGTTCAGCAGACATAAATTAAAAAGACAAAACTGCTTTTACTGTAGCAATACCGGCGTCACAGCTTGCCTAGGGGGTAAAATAGACGGTTTTGGAAAGTTAAGGGGGGTAAAGTAGACCGTTTCATAGTTTTTTTTTTATAGACCGTTTCGTAGTTTGGAGGGTAAAGTAGACTACCCTTAATAGGTGATGGGGTTGAGTAGACTTTTTCCATATTTCACCGGGTCGAATGCAAAAACTGCAACGCCAACCCCAGAACAATGAGCAATGATTCACATCGATGGCGAAATGAAGTGGGATCCGCGAGGAGGAAGGTCTTACTCGGCTGAGGATGGCAAGGAGACAGGCATCTGTGTGTCTCCAGTCAATCTAGCGCCAGCGGAGACGGTGGCAGCGAAGGGATCCCGCTGGCGGATGGTGGCTGCCGGAGAAGACGCGGTGACGGGTCGACGATGGCTTTGGGACGGATTCGATTCACACTTCCACTGCGGCCTTTTCCAAATCAAAAACAATTTTTTTAGAGTAACTTCAAGGGACATGGTAATAATAGATGTATGATTTAGCCAACCTCTAAAAATAAAAACTATAAAAAAAAAACTCCAACAACCTTTCTAATATGGCGAGGCTAGATGGCCAGCGGCACATGCAAGACATATTTGACATGCGAGATTTCAAGAATAACTGGCTCGTTATTTTACAAAACAAGATACTAAAACTTTCTTAGAACATTTTCAACGGTTTGCCAAAATTCACTTGGCAAATATCGTCATTTGGCAATTTGCTAGAATGTATGATAACTGAAAAAATAGACTCTCTCCAATAGTTTGTCATTTTGACTTGCTAAAATTAGAAAAAAAAAATATAGGCCCACAAACTACCGGCCCCAACAGAATCACGCGCTACTCTCCTCTCACGTGCGGGAAGGCATGCGGAATTTTCCACGGAAGGCATGCCGTGACGCCAGGACTTGGATGCCGAGTTGGATGCGCGCGTAAATAGCGAGGGACGATAATGTGGATAGTATAGAAATCAAGAAGAGGTTTAAATTAGGTCACTTAAAAACTATAGTGCGTATTAAGAAATGAAACAGTAAATTTTGAAATGTAAATTGAGTGAGAGAATTTTCACACACAATTCTTTTCCTAATGTATCAGAAAGTTTGAGCTACGGACTCACAAGGATGGAATGCAAAATAAGGTAAACTGAGGTGCACTAGTGTGATCTCTAAGGTCTAAGCACTAATCCTAGTCATTTCGCTAGTCACATAATCTTCCCTCATAAAGCACATATGGTGTCTAGAGCATAAATGTTTAAGCTTTAACTCAACTGCAGCTTTTTAGGCTCGAACCCTCCAATCCAAATGGCCGGATATGAGAGTGTATATAGCCCCAACCAACAAACTTTCACACATTCATTCATGTCTACACATAATACGTTGTTGTCTTATATCAATATTTTGTAATCTTATATTGCATATTTTAGCTACTAATGAACTCAAATGAAAAAAAAAAGACTTTTAACTACAAACTTTAAATCTCCATCGGTGATTGTCTGGAAAATTAAAAAAAAATTGAAACTAAAAATATGTGAATTTATAAAATTATATTTAAGAATCTAAATGACTTTAAATTAAAAACTTATTGGCCACTACTACAACTTTGGTATTCATTATGTGAATATTCGAGATCATTTAGGAATTGCAAATTTTAAATTTTGAAATCTATAATCTTCAAACATATATTTGGGACTCGAAACAACTATAAACAAAAAAATCAACTATAAAGTTGTACATTCTATTGAGAGTTGTAACTTTTGTATAGATTCTGACAATAACTGAGATTATTTAATAATTTTATATTTAGAATTTCAAGATCTGTAAACTTACAACAATACTTTGGGACCCTAAACAGTTCAATTGAAGAACTTTTAACTTAATAGTTATAGGTCACATCGAGGGCCTCAATTTTTATATGAAGTTTGTCTTCATCTGCATCTGTAAATCTATTTTAGACACATCCGCTTCCAAAAACCATCGATTAACGAAGACAGACGTTTTAAGTTTTCCGTCTCCAGTGATTGTTTAGCACGATAGCCTCCATAAATGATTCTGAAAGCGGGCATTTCCTAGAGTTCTACTAAGGGCAGTCTCATAACTTGTCTCATAGAGTGCCACGTAATTTAACACAACTTAATAGACTATATATACAATGGTTGTCATTTTAAGTTATCTCATAGCAACTCACTATTTCTTAATTTATAGAGAGAGTAAAAATAGGATTGTGAGGTGCATGACAACAACATCTCGTACAATGGTAAAATAGTCGTGTTATAGTCCTAAATTTTAGCTCATGAGGTGGTTGTTTCGTGAAGCATCTACCCCGTACCTCTCTCCTCTCTCTTTCCTCCACATCATCGAAAATCCTACGTGGCAATGCATGAGACGACGCATGAGACTGCTTATGTGTAGTAATGTACCTGTCCTAACCATTGACGAGGCAGTAGTTAGATGCCACCTTGGTTAATATTTTGTCCCACCTCACATAATCATTTTTGTTGTAATGCTTTTTGATTCACATCTCATGTACCTTGTATGTTAGCAAATATTGTTGGTCCTAATAGTTATGTTGTCCATCCACCACCAAAATCAGTAAAATTCTATATTTGTTTGCAGATAGTTTGCGTACAAAGATAAAATAAGTTAGTGTGGCTTGTTCTTAAACATATATAGTGCGCTTCACGTGTAACAGAGCGTGTGCTCCACCACCAAAATAAGTTAGTATGGCAAAAGAGAAAGAAAGTATTTTACTTGTACTCACGTTTAAAACGTTTGCCCACGGGAGCCACATGCATGGATCCCATTGAATCCTCATTCCTATTCTCGCTTTCGTAGCAATTTGGAATATAAATATAAAATCAAGTAGTAACAAACAAATGTTTTACTTTGTATGTGATGGGTTGATGGCCCAGCAGCGCTGCGTGTGCTTCACGTGTATAAGATTTATATATTATATAAATATTAGTGTGCTCTTTGCTACCACAAAAAAGAAACTAATCACAAACAACATCTACAAGTGTAGGGCTCGTGTTGGAGCTAGAGATGGTGCGTGCGTGTCCTTCCTCAAAATTAAATGTCTCTCAGTCTTAGGACAACGGTTTGGCCGTCGGCCAAGGCATGGCACCACCAGCATCAGGTGCGGTGTTCGTCGGCGCCGGAGGATCTGGATGCTGCGAAACCACGCCGCCGGTCGGCGAACTACCAGCCCACATCCTGGGACTACGACGCCCTTCTGTCACTCGGTTCTGGCAGACCTGGTCAGGTCTGTTGGTCATAATTTATCTAACTGATCATAGTAGAATACCATCGAAATTAATTATATATAGGACAATATATGTTTTGTTTTAGTTCAAGGGACCACGTACGCCCCGGCCTTTCAATTGCTCAATTGCTCATCAAAAGACCACGTAACAGTTTACGGTTCAGGTTCCAAAATAAGCTGAATAAGAACTAAGGACAGGAAAAACAGGGAAAGCTGAGCCCCAGCAGGGAGGGAAAAGTCACAGCTCGATGATATCAGTTCAGAGCTGCATCCGATCCAGAGCACGCCACTAGAGTGTCTTCCCTCCCTCCAGCATCTTTGCTAAGTCTGTCTTCAGCAACCTTGAGTTTAAAGCTTCAGGCGCATCAGTGTTCCTCATCAGGTCCTCAGTCTTCCATTCAGGAGCCACAGAACTTCTCTTGCAGCGGTCTTGAAATTGTTGATACAGCCCTCCAGGACTGCTCTTTTGTCAGTAGGACATAGAATCATCCACTTCCACAACAGATTAGCTATCCTTTAGAAAGGTATTTCCATACCCGTCCAATGTTAGTAATATCAGCACCTACTCTACAGTCAAACAACTCTGAAACCACACGCCAGCACTGTTTTACCACAACACACTCAAAGAAAAGATGGAAAATAGTTTTCTTTTCTGCACAAAACAAGCAAGTCTCATCTTTAACTTTCCTTCTTTTGGCAAGATTGTCCCTAGTCAAGCTCTGTTGTTAATGACTAACCATAAGAAGCAACGAACTCTTGGTGGGATCTTAAGACTCCATTGGTGGGATCTTAAGACTCCAAACAACAGGCATATGCACAGTTTGAATCCCTCTAAAGTTAATGATTTTACAAAGGGGCTGGGAAGAATAAGCTCCAGAAGAAGTGTACTGCCAAACTAGCTCATCCTCTTCATTTGAGAAATGAACAGTAGCTACCAATTCTTTAATTTCTAACCAATCTTGAAACAAAGCCTGAGATACATTTCTCCTAAAGGAGCATCTCAGATCGATCTCATGCCAAAGTTCTGTTAAAGTTTTACCCTTTTCATTCACTATTGTATACAAAGGGTAAAATTAGATGGCAAGACTGGTAGATCCCAACCAGTTATCTTTCCACAACCTGATCTTTTTGCCATTTCCTACTTTCCAACTATAACCCATTTCAGCAGCTTTGGTAGCTTTCATAAAACCTTTAAAGAAACTAGAAGATCCTAGAGATTTAGACTGGAAAATATTAGGCTTAGTTGTATCATACTTGTAATCTAAGAGCTCTTTCCAGAGCTTACCCTCATCATCTTTATATCTCTTAATCCAGGATGCTAAAAGGCTAGTGTTAAGGTCTCTGAGGTTGGGCAACCCTAGACCCCCATAAGATGATATTTGTGATTCTCTTCTGAGTCATTCCACACGTAATATCCTAAGTGAGTATTGAGAGTTTTAATAGCCCATTTGGGAAACTTAATAAAAGATAACAGGTAGACTAGAATGCTGGCTAAACAGGACTTAATTAGCATGGCTCTAGTAGCCAGGGAGAGGAGTTTGCCCCTCCAGCCTCCAATTCTCTTCAGTATTTTGTCAACCAAAGGTTGGATATCATCTCTAGCTAGATTCTCAAAGTGGAGAGGGATACCAAGATATTTGATTGGAAAGGAACCCAAAGGGCAGGAAAAAATATGAGCAAAGTAGTGGGCAGTATTAGGATCTAAATTCATAGGAACTAGTTCACTTTTATGGAAGTTAATTCTCATCCCTGACAATTGCTCATAGCACATCAAAATGCATTTCAGATTAAGTAAAACAAACTGCTTTAGAGAAAAGAATAGTATCATCTGCATATTGGAGAGAAATAATTCCTTCAGGTTTAAAGTCATCTAGTAAGCCTTTAATCAAACCTTTACCAGCTGCCTCTACTAGTAGTTTGGTTAAGCCATCTCTTACTAAGTTGAAAAGGAAAGGAGACAAGGGATCCCCTTGTCTCAAACCTTTTCCTGCTTTGAAATAAGAGCTATCCTCTCCATTAAGAGTAATACCTATGGACCCTCCCATCACTATTTGCTTAATCCACCCAACTACTTTGTTATCAAACTTCCTATCTTGAAGCATGTCAAACAAAAAGGTCCAACTAACTCTATATCATACGCCTTCTCATAGTCTAATTTTAAAATGACACCTTTATCATCAGAGCTACCAATACTATGTACAATCTCATGTGCCACCACCACACTTTCCAAAATAAATCTACCCTTAATAAAAGCGGATTGATTCTAAGCAACTATTCTCTGTACAATAGGAGTTAACCTAAGGGTAAGAATTTTAGAGAAAATTTTAAAACTACAGTTGATCAGACTAATAGGTCTAAACTATTTCATATTAGTAGCATCTCCTAATTTAGGGAATTAAAGTAACCAGGGCACAATTCAAGCAGTATAAATCCAAGTTCCCACTATGAAAGTCAACAAACAAAGCCATCAAGTCATCTTTAAATAGATTCCAAAACTTATGGAAGAAAAGAAAAGGCAACCCATCTGACCCAAGCGCCCCTTCTACATAACAGCTAAACAGAGCCTGCTTAACTTCTTTCTCTGAGAAAGGAGCAAGCAAAGAATCATTTTCCTGACTAGAAACTACATCACACTCATCCCAGAATTTGGGGCCTAACTTAACATTCACTTCTGGTTCTTTACCGAAAAGTTTTTTGTAAAAGTCAAGAGCTACTTGCATCGTGCCTTTTTTTATCAGAAACTAAGCCAGCATTACTTTCAAGGCAATCGATTATTTTAATATTCTACTCCTTTGATTAGCAATAGCCTGAAAATAAGTTGTGTTCTTATCTCCTTCTAGCAGTTTCTATCTCTAGACCTTTGCCTAGCTCTAATCTCCTCTAGAGCCTAAATATGCTCTAGTTCTTTTTCTAAAACCTTTTAATCTTGGAGCTCTACTGTATCTAATTGTCTAGTTTCAGCTAGACTCTCTAGAAAATTAAATCTAGCAGATAAATCTACCTTGGTTTTGTTTAGAGCTGCCACTTCATTAGCGGCCCAACCCCTCACCATTCTTCTAAGGATGGACTTTGAATTGCCTTCTGTCAATGCTTTTAACAAACCCACAGGGGGAGTTCCAAGCTTTTAGGACAATATATGTAACATAGCAAAATTATAGTGGTCTCTATCTGGTCAGAAACTACCCGTAAGTCTGGTGTGATGATTCCATGGGTTGCGTGACCGGACCTTCCACACCCTTTCAAATGCCTATCTTACCTTGCAAGGTGTTGTCCTTGTCTGCGGTTGCAATGGTCAGGGACCTCGTCTCTTCACCGCTGTCAAGCTTGGGTGTCTCTGACTTGACCATCAGTTCATCACCAGTTTTACCAATGACCAAGCTAAAATCCCTGATTGCATAATAATTCTTCACCATGGGCGCAAAAGTTCGCCACATGGATTACGATACGCCACTTTGCCCTGCCTAATTTCAGCGCATGGCAACAAGTTTTATACAATCCGTCACATCAAACTGAAGAGTTCTGGCAACATTTCTCTCTCGACCAGTGCTACATATACATGCCTCTACTAGAAGCCTGCTGATTACCCATACAGAGAACTAGTCCTATAAGATGGAGATTGTGAGTGCACATATAATGTGGCCGAAAGCAAGCTTAGCCATGGCTGCTCTCGCAAGGCCGTCGGCAGGAACGCGGTGCTCGCGGTCACAGCAGGGCAAGGTCTGGTGTTCCTCGGTACCGGACACGCCAGATGCTACACCGCAGCGACGGTTCGGCAAACTACAGCCCCAGCTCTTGGGATTACGACACATTTCTGTCGCTCAAAGGTGGTGGCCATGATCCGGTGACTCACAAACTAAACTACTATATATATGTCTATCTGCTTTAATTGCATTATTGGTTTTCTAGCTACTAGATAAACCAAAGTAAAGAAGTTAAGTGGTTTGCCATACGGTTCTATAACACTTATTTATACAATTGAAAACTTCTTTTTCTATCGACAAAGATGCAAAACTCACACCCTATATACCCCTATCGATTTGAATGGATGCACACATCATACCCTAATGAGCATATTAAAAATACTGAGCCAACAAATCTTGAGATTAACAAAATCAATAAAGTTACCTCACTATCAGGGCCGCGTATGTAGTCTTTTACTCTATTGAAATTGATGAAATTACCACATATACGACGTGTCTAGTTGTTGATGAACATGTCGTCTGCCACTAAAATAATAGAGCCACTAAATTTTGAAATAAAATATAGGAAAAGAAAACAAACACATTTGTTAAGTTGAGAACATAGACTCGAGTGCGCAAATTCCACCACTAAAAGCCTAACTAGCTCATCTACACTTAGTTCATTGGACTATTCAAACCTTTGATTAGATTTAGACTAGATAATTAATTAATTTGACATGATTGCCAAAGTAAGTAGTTTAGAATGTACAACATCTTTACAAGTACGTTGGATCTGCATTTGGGGAAGACCTTTTTTTATCACTTACATCTGTTTTTTGCACTAGAACCCGATATTACACTTCATCATGATCATCAGGCTCAACACGGTCACTAGGGCTGCTACTTCCTTATTATTTTAGTTATGTAATCACTTCATAAATCTTAAAAGCAAATGGCTATGATTTGTTTAGGATATTACCTCCTAGAAGGTACTGAGAGGACCGTAGTAAAGCCCTATTCCTTTTGATTCATTCCCCCTACAATAGACTTTATGTTAACATCGTTGGAGTATTTCTTATAACATATTTGCATATAGTAATTTTTTGTTTATATTATTCCATTAATAATGGCTTATACATTATATGGTACAGGTTTGTCCTTCTAAGCTGAAGACCAACATAAGAGATATGTTGCTCTATAAAGCAGAACCATCTTCAAAACTTCAGACTATTGATGTAATGCAACGACTTGGTATCTCTTACCACTTTCAGGATGAGATTAGTAACATCCTGTATTCCATCTCCAATGAGAGTGCTAAAGATCAACATACATTTGACAACCTTGCTTTCAAAGCCTTAAAATTCAGGTTACTCAGGGAAAATGGTTTCCCAACAACCCTAGGTACGTATTAGCAAGATTTTGTTTTGATGTAACAAATTTTGATCATATGTTGATGCACACATGTTCACACAACACCCGTTATATGTATTGAATGGTATTGACATGCTTGACAAGATCTAGGAGTTAACTAAAATATCAAAGAATTCTTAGAATCTGAGGTGTTCCAATCAATGTTTCATTTTTGTCAATAATCAAATAATTTGATTGCAATATTGAAATAATTGGTCACACAATAAATATAATGTTATTTTGAGACATAAGCATTGTATTTCTACAATGCAAATACATAATTAGAAATCTATTTGGTTAACAAATAAACTAATGGCTGCAATTTTGAAGTTGCAGGTTCATTGGGCTACCATAATTATGGGAACTGGACCACCAAGACACCAAGACAGGAGGATGTAAACACACTTCTTTTGCTATATGAGGCCTCATATCTAGCATTTGGAGATGAAGAAATGTTGGATGTAGCAAGGACATATTCAGCTAAAGCACTTAGAGAACTTATGCCGTCCATGCTGCCACACTTAAGGGAGGGTGTGGCGCATGCTTTAGAACTTCCACTGCACTGGAGAGCTCCAAGACTAGAAACAAGGTGGTTCATTGATTACTATGCTAGAGACATTA
>JAKNSH010529735.1:0-15457 GCA_027790015.1 Cymbopogon flexuosus
CTGCAAAACATTTTGGTTAAGAAATAGCATAGAATTTGCCTCTGATTCAGTATCTTGTATTGCAGCTTCCAGTTCTTCTACGGTACTGGGCATCTACAATTAGAAAGGAACTAAGAGTCAATAAACAGATTATTGGAGCTAATGATGCCACTAAGAGCAGTGCTAGAAGATTATATTAGTGTGTTATAATCACTTAGACATGTGTCATATATCCAACCTCATGGTTAGTATATGATATGACAAGGCTCTCGAAGTCTCAATTTTCAGCGCGGACACTTTAGAGCTGGAAATCATTTTTCTCGTATTTGACTGAAAGGTAGTTTGTGGTTGATTGAGTATGCAGGTGTTGTATGGCTTAAACTATTATTGCAGATTCACATAAGGTGCAGGAAAGCAGGATTTGATGATAAAATGGCATAACCACGTAAAAGTCTAGTTGTTATTACTAATACAACAGACATTATTAATGGCCATGATCAATCTGGGTGAAATTATTAGTCTCTTTTTTTTAATTAATGATTGTCATTCGGAGAATTCAAAAAAGGAATCAATATTGCATGCATTTAATTGAAATAAGTTTATACATCAATTGCAGACACACTTTTTCAACCATTGTCATGAATTGGTACTGTCATTAGTTCAGAATGAAACTTGCACAAAGTAAATTTAAATATACCGCTTCAAACACTTTTTCAACGTCTTCAGTAAGCATGATTATCGACTCTGCATTCTGTTTCGCAATAGACAGCCTCCGCCTATGCTCCTGAGTGATTCTTTTACCTGAAGAAAATAAAAAAATGTGACAGTTGAAATAAGTTTATACATATCAACTGCAGACAATAATTTGTAGAACGAAAAGGAAATTACTCGTCCAACCATATTTCAAGATAATTTGCTTCTACTTCTCATTTCAATTAAAAAAATTAAGTTAAATGCATCACGGATTAAACAGGAAACTGGAATTTGCAGTATTTGCAAGAAAAAAACAACAAAAAGATCACCCAAAGGGTCACGGATTAAACAGGAAACTGGAATTTGTGGTATTTGCAAGTAGAAAACAACAAAAAGATCAACCAAAGGGCCATTCCCACTTCCCACTTAGTTGTTTGTTCACATTTGTCACCTTCAATTAACTCTTCATTTATGTTGCACGTAATTGTTATTGGTAAAGCATACCCCAAAAGTGTGCATTTTACATTTAAAAAGATGCACAGATATATTGTGCCACTGCTTACAAAATAATTGGCTATGAAGCAATGATGTGAGTTGTCCCTTATAATTGTGGGGCTCGACCAATAGATCATACTTAACAAATTATTCATGTTAAGTGGGGAGAGGGGAGGTCGCCCTGGCCACATTTCACCATTTATAACTTTCCTGACTTCACAAATATCACAAGAGAACAGCAATAGAATTTATTTTGAGACGAACTTACAATCTTCGTAGTTTCTAGCCTTCTGATTAGCCTCCTTTTCAAATTTTTTCACATCCTTTTCCATCTCCCATATCTATGACAAGATCAATTATGGTCAAACAGAAAGAGAAAAAAATCAGTAGTACCAGCCAGATAATTCCATGAAGCATGTAGACATTATAGGCAACACACACAAAAAAAAAAAAAAAAAATGCTACAGTTCTGCAAGTTCAAAAACTTCATAACTAGGGGAAAAAACAAGAAAACAACCATTTCATTCAACTGATTCACTTCCCACTTAACTGTGTGTTCATTTGCACATCATAGCTAAACAAGTACACCAAATTATCTATGTATATTAGTGCCCTTCCATACAAATATCCAAATATTTCTACATATATGAATATCCCTCCATACAACACCCATCCATTTCTTTCATATCATCATGTGATGTGCATGCATTTCATGATTCAAAGTTCATTATCTATAATCTATATCTATCTATAATCTATAATAACTCTTATAAAGGAAAATGCCACTACCAATTTATCTTGACATGCAAAGTGTCCACAACAGCATCCACTAGAACACTCCACTATCTAGCACAAGTAACTATCCCTCCATGCGAAGTGCCCACATCAGCATCCACTAGCACATGCAGTTATGTCTCCATTCAATCTATTCATTAGCAAACCACATCATTTGCTAACATATATTTAGTTGTCTACATCAGAATGCTAAAAATTATCCACTAGCATGTATTATGATATTTATTCATTCTGACATTGGTTAAGCCTAGCTACTTGTATCTTAACTTTATGCACTTCACTTTTACTGCATTACAAGGTGTCTTGGCTCCCAAGTTGATCATGGAAAGCCTTGGCAGCCAAGTAGTCTAAGCATCTTGCTTTATGCAAGGAATATGCTACGGGTAGGAGGCTCTGCTCTATACAAAGCAGGGGCAAGTATTGTAAGAACTAAGCTATTGCATTTCAATTCAATCAAGCGGCCCACTGGCCAAGCTAACCTCTGGGCTTTCCCCAAAATTGGGTTATGTCTGGGCAGCACATTCAAATATTAGTAAATATAAATAGTATATTTCACTGGCGATTTTCGCAGCAACGCGCGGGTTGTTCTCCTATTTTTTACCAACAACTAACCTAATGATTTGCAAATTTGTGAGATGGAATTCGTATGAACAGACCCATATTTACACATATTATGATTTTAGTGTCATCAGCATTGAAATATAAGATAAATTAAAGCAAACCTTATTTGTGAGATCAGACAACAGCGACAAGCCAAACGAGGTTTTACATATTAATAGTATGTAATCAGATTGGAAATGATAGTAGATGCAATCCCTCTCCTAATAAATGATAGTGTGGACAACCTACTTTTGCAAGATGTAGTTAGAGGGATATACCTTTGCATCAAGCTCAATTGAAGCCATATTCTTTGCTGTATAGCTCCATTTGAGAGCAACAGCTTCAGTAAGCAAATCCTATGACAGTTGAAATAGAACTGAAATAAGTACAAAGTAATTTGATGCTTTACAGGACAAACAACTAAAAACGTCTGTTAGCATAAAGGCCCTCCTAACCTTAAGTTTTATCATTGCATGAAACCTCTCATCATTTAACTTAGCAATCTGATCAATAAGCTTTCTTGTGCTGGATTCTACATCTTCTTCTCTGGAAATGTCCTCCAGCGTTCTCCTTTTGAAAACTGGAAGGAAGACCAGTTATTATATGATTCTCATTAAAGGAACAAAAGAACATGAGAAAGTATCATACCAACACGCCTTTGTATCTCTTCTCGTGTCTTCTTGTGGTACCTCATCGCATTAATAATTTCTTCCTAGAAAATTTAATCACCAAAATACAAGTCACAAGGAACAACTAATTAATAATTAAAATCAATGCTAGTTTTTTATATAAACAAAAACACAGGAATAGTTCCGGCCTCTGCAATGCCACACAACAAGGTCAGCTCAGCAGCTGATTACATTCAAAGGGATAAGAGAACACCAAATTCTAGGGAAGTATCAAAAATCAATGAAACTGAAAAGATCAAACCTTCTGCTTGTGTATATTTGCCTCTTCATCTTCTAACTGCCTCTGTTTTCTATAAAGCATCTTTATAGCCTCACGCATTCCTTCAATATTTGTTACATGGTTTTCTTTCTGAAGTCGAAGATCCTCAACTCCACTTACATCCAGATCTGCAGGGAAAGACGGACAAGAATAAGACACGATAATTGACTTATATGAATTTTACCGAGGCTGAGATGACATACTGCTCCTGAAGAGACGAGAAGGATGGACTGCATCTACAAATGCTGACTTATAATCACTATATCTTGATTTGGAATATCGATAATGGTTATCCGGAGTCCAAAAGTCATAGATGCCTAGATTCTTTACCTCATCTGCTCTGAGATGAGTTTCATCTGTACCTATGTACTAAATACACATAAAAGAAGAAAGGTGAGACAAATAGAAACTTCGAGTGGAGGGTTCCAGGTACTCCCTTCAGTTAAGCACTTAACCTATCAAAACTTAAAACATCAATAACAATTTGTGCATTGAACTTTGAGGTCACCAAGTCACTAGGTGGAGGACGTGACTTTTTTATCCGGCGTGTTTGTAATTTCAGAGCTGAGTGTGTGCGCGCGCACGCGGGTAGGTGGGTGGGCTGTACTCTTTGCACGGCAGGTTCGGCAGGGAGGGGGCGGCTCTTTGGTATTCTTGATTTGTTTCTTGTTCTCCATGCAATGTTAAGTGGCTCGCATGCATATTTGAGAAGAAAAAAAGGTGCTTTGAAATTGAACATCTCATGATGGTATGGGGAGATCTGCAATCATATAATTTTTAACTTTCTATGGTTTGACAATATAATAGTTGTAAGAAATTAGTCAAAGGTATGTTTCAGGGACCATGCCAATATGATTATCAATCTTTTTATAACAGAACTTAAGTAGTAAAGTAGTTATACCGAAGCATCCAAACCCGCCTGACTAATCAAAACATCTTTTACAGTGTCAGGGGCTTGAAACACTTGATCAAGACGGGAGTAGATCCCAAGTTGCTTCATCTGCCAAAGGAAGAAAAGCAGAATAATCAATATTAATATCACAAATTTTGTGTGTCATGTTAATATTCAATATTACTATCACAAATTTCTTGTGTCATGTTTTAAGTGTGAACAGAGGTCAAGAAAGCACTAAGATCAGTCACATCACAAAAAGGAATAACCGTGGCCCATTCATTCAAAATGCTCAGGAACAGGGTTGATGGTTAGTGTGAATGTGCATGCATAATAAAAGTTGCAAAAGAGGGTGTAACAAATAAGGGCAAATGCTTAGCCTCTGTCTGTCTACCTCTGGAGTGATGTCTAATGGTCGTCTATTTGTGCCTTCACGCACCAAGTAGTTCAGAACAGGGATTTTGTAATGCTTCGTTTCACTAACAATGTAGTCACGGTCGGAAGCATCCAGAGTGATGAATGCCTGGTACATACAATTGTTTACAGCAATTACAATGGTTTCCCACAAGAAAAGAAACAAGATGATGTTGCAAGTCAGCAATGACAATAAACTAGGGTTGTTTATACAGAAATGACATATGATTGGATGGTGA
This sequence comes from Cymbopogon flexuosus, assembly GCA_027790015.1. Classification (NCBI taxonomy): domain Eukaryota; kingdom Viridiplantae; phylum Streptophyta; class Magnoliopsida; order Poales; family Poaceae; genus Cymbopogon; species Cymbopogon flexuosus. Next base: position 5,056 of record JAKNSH010529735.1, read on the forward strand.
CCATCCTCGTAATGGGAGGATAAATCTCCTTCTGCACATGGACTATGCATACAACATAACAACATGGGAATGTGCAATGGCAGTATAGCATAAGGAGATCCAGCAGCCACTCGTAAAATTTTCCCCTAGCTGCTTTCTCTAGTTCTACATGAATGCTAAATACTCTAGGTTTCAAATTATAGTTCACTTTGGCTTTGTCCTGAGTCAAACCTTTTTGACTTTAACTAAGTTCATAAAAAAAATGGACCAACATTTAGAACATCAAATTAGTTCCATTAAAATTCTCATGATATATGTTTTGATTGCGCATTTGTTTGAACCTATAAGTGTTAATGTATTTTTTTCTGAAAACTTGGTCAAAATAAAAGGAGTTTTGACTTAGGACAAAACCTTGTGAAAAGTTGGACCAACATGTAGAACATCAAATTAGTTCCACTAAAATTATCATGATATATGTTTTGATTGCGCATTTGTTTGAACCTTTAATATTTTTTCCTGAAAACTTGGTCAAAATAAGGACTTTCGACTTGCAACAAAACCTAGTGAACTATAATTTAGAACAGAGGGGAGTAGAAACTAATACAACATGCAATGCATGCAACATTACTTAGCATCAAACAAGAAATGAAGCAATAGCACTCTATTTTGTACCTTCCATATATAGTTTGGAACATGGTGTTCCAAGTAAGTGGCGTGAAGCTTATCCTGAACATTTACCTGGGAACGGTTGAAGCAAGGTATAGTATCATGGCTGCAAAGAAAAGGACTGTAGACAGGAAATACTACACGAACCTCAAGGAGAACAGGCCCATAGACTTCTTCCCTGAAATTCTTTTTGTTAGCTTGCACCCAGTGGTATGCTTCAACGATTTTATCAGCACCGGTACTTCGTAATGCTTGGAGTAGCTTACTGTTCCTGCTTTCCATTTCCTTCAGCCTGGAACAATTTAGTGTTAGGTAACCAATCCTTTTGTGCAGATGACAGCAGATCACAGGGAGGTTACCTATCAGAACATCTCCTCATGCTTTCTTCCTCTCGAGCTAACTGAGTCTCCATGGCATTCCTTTCCGCTTTTACATTTTTTATCTCAACATTTATCCGTGCAATTTGGTCTCTTAGCTGTGCCTGCTGCAAAAAGAAAATATAGCTGCTAGTGTCAATACAACCATCTTGAAAAAATTGTGTTATTATGAGCACATAAACTAGACATGATACCAGTCAATCAGAGAGTAAGAAAAAATATGTAAAGAAACAGGGTCTAATGGAGTAAGGCTAATCAACCGACCATTTCAGTATTAGGAAGTTCATACGGCTGTAGATCTTCAAGTTCCTTTTCAGCAGCAGCAAGATCTTCCTTAGTTTTCAGGATCCTTTGCTGGCGAGATTTTTCTTGTTTTTTGAGGTCGTCAATTTCATCAAATGTAGCTTTCAGATCTGCATTCTGATACCAAGGAATGTCAAAGAATGAAAGCAGCAAAACAGCAACGCTTGCCTGATTACAGTAAAGAATGGTTCATACCAGCTTTAAATCATTGTCCATAACTTTACGACGTTTGTCCATGTTTTCATTTACTTGGCTGCTTATCTTCTTTATATTCGAAGTATGAGTTGCCTTGTGTTTCTTGAGTTTGCTACAGTAAAATGGAAAGGAAATCTCCCTTTAGACCTTAAGAACCAAACATTGCCTTATTCAGAAAGCACATGTTAAGCTAAGTTGAACTTCATTCAATGTAAAGGCACAATCATAAAGACACATTGTTTCATACACTAATAGCATATTCCTAACCTCTCAATGCCCACTTTCATTGCGTTTTTTGTTTGCTTTGAACAAGTAAAGAACATTTATATACTATGTTTCAATTGTCATTTTATTCTCTCCAATGTATTTAAAGCAAAACATTGTATAAGCAACTTCAAAGTAAATATCTAGTGGAGGGAATTCAGCTGAGCCTGAGATGGATCCAAAAGGGTTTAATTGAAAGAATGAAATAGTCTAGTCCACATAAAATTTAAGCTGGGATAGGACTGAATAAAATACTTAACCTGCCTTGAGGCTAGGACCATGACAACATAAGCCCAGAAGCATTATTTATGGAACTAATAAGGAACAGTGTGGATGGGAACTTAGGTGCAACACACTTCGGAGATGCTTGACAGCAAAGAGTTGGTGAGCAACTAATCACAAAAATTTGGCCACATAGGGATAGGAAGTTTAAGTTTTCAAATTTTATGTAACGTGACTGAATTCACAGATTGTTATGTCGTCAACAAACTATGGCGGCAATCAGGAGCTTTGCTTCAATCTCATCAAGCAAGAAAAAACACAAATGAAAAAAAAAAAGTCTATCGATCCCAATTGAAACTGGAGGTGAAGGTGACCCAATTCCAATTATTGGAGTACTCACTAAAAGAAACAGTCCATGCAAAGGAAAACTTTTTGCCCAGGACGAAAAGAAAATCATGCAGTGTGAGATAATTCAAAAACATCTAGGAGGAATGTCTATTCCCAAAATGAACAATTGAAGCTTTCTGGAACCATGGAACATACTCAATAGGGCCTTTTGAATCTTCCCAGACTCTGGCTGCTTCTTCCATTTCTTGCTTTGCAGTTTTCTCCTTCTCTTGTATGACTTCTACGAATTCCTTCCTCATCTTGGCGAATTTCAGCCATGGCAGCTTCTTCTTCATTAATTCAGCCTGTGGAACATTAAACGATGTATTATCATAGCATCAGCGAAACTTAATATTAGAACCATAAACGTGGACAAAAAGGTGCATACCTTTCTAAGGAGATTATCTCTTAGTCGAACACGTTCAACATCTTTTTCTTGTTCGGCATTGAGGGCCTTTAGATTATTCAAAGTTTTCTCCTTCTGTGTTATAGCCTAAAATTGACCAGAATATAACAGTAAATTGATAGAATAAATTTGACGCCTAACAAACTGTTTCTGAAAAAGTCAGGTGAGCTTAAAACTCCCATTCAAACAAAAAATTATAGGAGCAAGATTCGGCATTACCACTTCAAGTGCTTTCAGTTCCTTACTTCTCTCTACAAGTTGACGATGCTGAACAGGTAAATCAGGATCACCAACGGCCTTTTCAGTCTCTTCTAGAAGTTGAATTGGACTTAGCTTTGCAAATTCAGATACCCGGTCTTGTGGCAAGAACTACAGAAGATTTTGCACAGAACAGCAAAATAAGTTAAACTCTGCAGTTGCCTTTTGTTAAGGACAAACAGCTCATTAATCTATCAAGGACATGCAGATAAAATATAAATGTGTGATATAACACATCTACAAGAACTGAAGCCGCACGTAAAGGCCAACCTGCGTTAAGTTGTTAACTTGAATATTGAATTTCTTAATCACATCAATAACTTCCTTTTTAGGGACAGTTGTGCCTGCAGCAAACAAATTTCAGTTACAGAGGAAGAACTACTGCTCCAAAGAGAGCAACACATTCCAGAATAATAACAGAAACAGAAATTCAAGTAGAGGAAGTTGTCAAGTCGATATGAAATTTATACCAGCAGAGATTATGACAGAATCATGTGTATGCTTGTAACTTGTTTTAGAGAAAAAAAAAAAGTTTCTTCTGGCCTCTGAGTTGTTGTAACTAGTACTCCAAATTATGTAAAATATAAGCATATCTATTTACTAGATGAATGCAACATTCCTTTCAGTAGTTTCCTCTAGGACTAATAAGAGCACCATCAATCACAATATCAGCTTGTCGCTCTAATTTCCCCATGTAAGGTGTACAAGAAAGAATGGAAAAAGGGAAATATCCCAAGCCATAAAACCAAGACAGTAATACCGCAGTCCACGATTTTGACAAGTGACCCAATACACCAACCATAAAGGGGAAAAAAAAACAATGGGTTGCACATGTCAGGAGCATGCATCTGCTGGGGAAATGTAAACCCTTCTGATGTTTGCAATAAAAAAAAGTGTGCATCCTCTTTTCTACCTGCCGATACTTCACAGAAAATGCAGGTGCTTAGGAGTGAGGAACTAGTACCATTGAGGAGCCACTCGGACTTGTTCTTATTATCAATCTTCCGAGTAATGCAGATCTTGTCGTCAGGTGTATCCCCGCGGAGGGATATCTTGACGTGCCCGGCAACCTCTCCTCTCTTAACGAATGCACCGACGCTGGACGCCCTCCCGAGAATCTGCAACCAATATAACGCAGCCACAGTAACTAACTGACCCGTACAATACAACAGTACAGTGAAAACGCTGAAGAAAGGAAACATAGCAGATTGGTGGCGATTAGGGCAATCAAGGACGTACGTTGGGGTCGCCCGCGAGGCCGAGGGCGATGGCGCAGACGAGGGAGCTCTTGCCGGACCCATTGGGCCCGACGACGAGGTTGAGGCGCGGGCCAGGGCAGCAGACGAGGCGGTCGTAGGTCATGAAGTTGAAGAGCTCGATCTCCACGATGTTCCCCGGCACGTAGTCGTCCTCCCCGCGCTGGGGCGCCGCCGCCGCGCCGGCGGCCACCTTGGGGCGCTTGGCGGCGCGCGGGGCCGCCATCGCCGTCGCGAGACGAGGCGGCAGCTAGGGTTCGGCGATTGGGGTATTGGATGGGTTTTGGGGGGAAGATGGACAGAATGGGAGGGGAACGTAAAAAAGAGGCGCCAAGCCGCGCCAACCACGGCACGATGGTGAGTACGAGGCGCCGAACCTGGCAGCCCAGGTGACCGCCGCTCGGCCGTGTCCGTGTGCAAGGCCGGAAAGGCCGAAGCCGAAGGCGAAGACGACCCACACGAGTCTACAGCATCCGTGCAAAAGAATTTAAAAAATGGGTTGACTAAATATACATTTTAGTCAAGAGATTGAGTATGTACTTAAAAGTAAATGTTAGGATATATCGGTATAATAATAATTGTTTCGCACGTGTTTCTTAATGAATATATTTTAAGAACAAATACTAATAGTATTTTATGGAAAACTAATCATTCAAAAAAATTGGACTTTTAAAATTAAGAAATGTATATTTATTTTGAGATGGATGGAGTACATAGACTTTTGATAGGAGCATCCTTGGGCACGTGCAAACAGTAACTGCTCAAGCACCTAAATCCAAGAGCCTCATTTAGAATGTCATTTGCTATTAAAGGTGGAGAAGCCCTGTCATCTACCTTATGTAATACTAGAGCGATTGCACTGTATCTATGAAAGATGAAAGCAATGGACTTGCTGTTAGAGTTGATTGCATTAGCATCACCGCAGATAAGCACCAAGGCTCTCTTCAAAAAAAAAAAAAAAACACCAAGGCATCAAGAATAAAGCTAACTTGTCTATAGCAAAACAAACCTAGGAAAGGGGCTACCACCCTTGTTGGCAATCTTGGAGCCACGGACAACAACCATTACCACTTTATCAGTTAGGACGCATATGCATGTTGATGAACACAGATAAAGCAAGCATCCAAGTTTTCTTATGGCAATATGCCCGTGAAAAACTCCAATAAGAACTAGAGCTTTTACTTTAAAAAAAAATAGAGCTTTTACTTTCTTAAGCATTGTAAAAAGGCTCTACTTTCTTATAGCAACACGCCCATGGAAAACTCCAATAACCAACTAGAGCTTTTATTGAAAGAACCAAAGAAACAATACAGGTAGCTACATATGGCACCAAGATCTTCTTAACAACCAGTAATATATCCAAAATCTTTGGTTGGAAACTCTTGAAGCCATTCATGAACTATCCTTGTTAGTTTTATCAGGAAATGGTTGGGTTTGTTAACACATTTAGACTCTTCACATGAATAGAAAGGTGGAAAGTAATGTCTGTAGCAAAACCAACATAAGAAAAAGGATAAAATCCTAGCTGAAAAATCAGTCATTCACACGCCAGCCTCATACTTATCACTTCTACCAGAAAAGGTAAAAGCCATTCAGTAAACACAATGCTTATGCTATAATTCACAAAGGTAGGAGAACGACTGCCAAACTAGGATCAGGAAGAGCACATTGGACTGTTAGTGCCAACTGCACTTGAATGTGTATGTATACTGCAAGATGATAAGAAATAGCAAACACTGTTGACGCATATACTAATACTAATACTAATACCATGTCCTAATCCAACAGACTGTTGATGCACTAATCTGCTTCTTCCTTTGGTGGGTAGAAATCATTTTCCCATGCCGGCCTGTCCGCCTGTGTATGTATACTGCAAGGTGATAAGAAATAGCAAACACAGTTGACGCATATGCTAATACTAATACTAATACTAATACCATGTCCTAATCCAACAGACTGTTGATGCACTAATCAGCTTCTTCCTTTGGTGGGTAGAAATCATTTTCCCATGCCGGCCTACTGATCCCCCAGATAGGCTGCAAAAACGCCTTGCCCAGTCGGTATGCTTTACCACCCAAGAAAGTCTGCACAAACCAGCCAAGATCTTTTCCCGTCCTTAGAAGTGCTTCAATGATGTCAAGGCCGAATTGAACCCTCTGCTCAGTTTCAGTTGGGGAGCAAGGAGCCAACCCAGCTTCAGCGACAACAGTATCCCGAACTGACCGAGCGAATAAGTATATAGCTTTCTCTGATCAGTTAATCTGCCAAGCCACCACAGGCCTCCATTCCAAGTCCATTACACCTGGTTCACAGAGAGAGCTTGAGACACATAATGCCCTTATGATATCTTGCAATTCATTGGCACTATTTCTGATCATCATCACAAATTCGAGCAAAGCCTCTGGCTCAGCTTCAGCTTGACGACGAAACTTTGACTGAGTAGACAATAAAGAGTCCAGGTCATCTTCAGCATCAGATAGTGTCAGCAGGGCAATCCAAAAGTCTGTGAAGTGCTCACTAAGTGGCCTGTATTTTAAAACAGACAAGTTACACTTTAGTCTACCTAAATTTTGGGATACAAGTGTATGTGTAGAGAAGCAAAACTAAGCAAGAATACTTACTCAGAAAGACTTCTATCCCCAAAATGATAACTCAGAAGCTGCCTTATCGTCCTTGGGTTGGCCTTAGTATACTGCCACACACGGCCGTCACTCCTGAAAATCATCATCTCGAACTTGTTCCGGATAATGGTATGCGTGCATGCGAAGGCTTGTACCAGCCCCTCCAAGTTCTGCGCCACAATCTCATTATTCAACTTTGACAAGACCAGTGGACCACAGGTAGTGCAATGTCTATATAGTGGGTCGCAACAAACAAATGCAAATCCCCCTTTTAGGTTTTCACCCTCTTTCCAGCCAGCACACTTAACAAGGACAGCTTCAAAAAGCTTGTCAACATCAGAGTAACTGACAGACCTACATAGAGATGCAATGATATTATAAGCACTAAACTATGCTATCACTTTAGAACTAAGTCTTAACTGAATCCACAGGAAAACAAATCACCTGTAAACCACCATGTGAGGAAAAATAATCACATCACCATCATTGAAGGCACCGGAGTCCCCAGAGTCAAACATCACCACAGCAGGCTAAAGGAGTAGCTGACTGTTAGGGTCACAACAAACAAATTCACTGAAGGAGTAGGACGGTTGAATCCAAGCTGGTACTGGGATACTCACAGGTTTGCGCACCGTCCACCCCCATCGAGAGCTAATGGCATCTGAAATCGCGCGCACAAAGGGATGGTCACCCATGGTCGGCCATGAGTCAACTGGCCCGTGGCAAACGAAGATGTGCGTAACGCGCCGAGTGTGTGGGGCCTCGGAGTCCGGCACCTCCTGATCGAAGGCAGAGAGCCCAATCAAAGGAATTAGCAACGACAAATTGCAAAACCAATCGACATCGCAGCACCATGCGGGGACGGAGCGTTTGGACGCGGCGACACGGCGAGAGGAGGAGGAAAAACAAAACCAAATTAGCGGGTACCTTAAGGCTGAGGGCGGAGACGACCTCGGCTTGGGGGAGCTCGCCGGGGACGACCTTGAGAGCCGCTGAGGCGGGGGCTTGGGGGAGCTCGCCGGGGACGACCTTGAGAGCCACTGAGGCGGTGGCTTGGGGGATCTCGCTGGGGACGACCTTGAGAGCCACTGAGGCGGCCTAATCATCAACGAAGGCGGAATGCTAGTTCGTCAGCAACGAAGGAAGTGGAAGGGGAAGTAAGCGTCGTCGACCTGGGAGGCGGAGTCCGAATCAGGGAGGCTGGCGGCGGCGGCGGCGTAAACAGCGGCGGGGAGGTTGGTATCGCTGTCGCCGCGCTCCACCGAGCGCCTGAGAGACGGCTCCATTGTGTGTCTCTCTCTCCGAACGGAAGTAACTTGCTGCCCACGAGAGGAGAGGGGGACTACACGCGGACGCGGGCTAATGGAGAGGAGAGGAGTAGGTGTGTCCAAGCTGGTCCACCTGTCAGGTCTGTTCGCCGAACAATCTGGAAGCTCCCGCTGCCCTGCCCGCCGCACGCACCGCATACTCGCTCATCCCGCTTTAGAATTCAAAATTTTTGCCCCCATCAAAGAAATCCATATTATATATAAAAAAAAGAAAAATCATATACGAGTTGTCAGCCTGCATTGAACATGCGTCGGACTAAAATACTGCATTGGTACGCCACTGCAAGCCGTGGGTAATTATAAAATGGCAATTTTCGGTTAATTGGATCTAGTAGTTTAGGGCTTGTTTGCTTCGACGTTGGCCACTCGCCATATATTAAAAAATATTATTACTTATAATATATAATTAGTATCATTAGAAAGATATTTGAATCTAGTTTTTTAACAAATTTATTTGGAGACATAAATGTTGCACGTATTTTCTACAAATTGAGTCAAACTTGTGGCACGAAAACCAACGACGACGGTCAAATAGGGACAGAGGGAGTATGGTGTAGGCCTATTGGCCACTCCTTCCCTCTTAATAAAATACAGGCATATATGCCTGCTCACGAAAAAAAGCAATTTTCGGTTAAACACATGCATTGGATTAAAATACCGCATCGATAATTTTTTCTCTCCAACAAAGCATAGGAATAATATTTATGGATAAATAAATGTATCATTTTCCCTTATTGACTTTCTTTGGCATATAAATAAATAAATAATATAATTCTAATCTCCGATTGAATTCGTCAGCAAGGAGTTAGTAGCTGACATGTTGTAACACCCGCGTTTTTGCATCAATATAAAAATCACTAAAAATTTGAACTTTTTAAAATTTTACAACGAATTAAAACTTGACTATTTAATTTTCCGCAACACTAGTTTTAAAATAAAATATGTTTTCCAAAACCCTGCATCAAAACTCACCATGTGCGTTTAGGCTATAATGTTGAGTGACAAAGTGCTTGCTTGATCGAACGCTTGAATGTGTACTTGAATGCTTGCTTGCTTGATTGCGTGATTGCTTGTTTTCTGGAATTTAATTGCGGCACCAAATGTTAATTGCATTCTTGAACTATTTATCTTCTATGCATATCAATAATGATCATGGCACCTATAGATGATCACGCTTAGTAATATTAGTTATCATTTAGTCTTTCCTTGAATACATATATCTACGCAATCTCTTTCTTTAAATTCCATACTAGTATCTCTATACGCATGCCGTAGTCGTACATACACACTCAGGCGTTAGCTATGCATATATTGTATACGTATATACATCATGTATATGTATAGATAATAAATATATGACCTAGTACATGCATATACACTATACACATGCTCTATACATACGTATATAAATCTGGCACCATATAAGTAGACGTATGCTTCATATTACTTGGTTATTATTTACACTATTTAATTAGTTACAAAATATATATACAATGCATGTGCATAAACATTTCTGGGAACTAGACAATAGGAAACCTATACTGTGTACATGGGCCCAGCCCACCTCTCTCCCGTATTGGCCAACGGCCAGGCCAGGCCAAGCAACGCACACGGGCAGCGGACGCGCCATAGCTTCGACAACAGCTCGTCTTCCTGTGCCAGGGTCACCATGGCCATCTCCCTCCGGTCGCTTCCACTACAGCTCGTCTTCGCGTCGTACGTGAACGAGCAGCCCAGATTGGATAGCAGCAGTCCCACGCAGCGACGCACCGCGTGAACGCCGCGTCGCGGCCGACTGTGGAGGCGCTGCAGCTGGGACACGTGAAGCTGCCGCGTCGCCCCGGCCACCGACCAACTGTCTCCGCCGTTGACGTCGTACGAGCGCGAGACGAGAGTGCCAGCTCGCGCCACTGTGCCGAAGTCGCCGTAGCCACTGTTTTCGCTGACCTCGCTAAACTAAACGATGTCGTGTCCCGTCGATGCAACTGGAGCTCCGCCACCGCTGCCGGAAAATATCGCCATGCTAGCCGACCAGCCAGCCACATCGTTGACGACGTACGCCGACGAGTGGAGGCCACAGCTGTCGTCAAGCTGCACGCAAGGCCATTGTCGGAGAATATCTCCATTGCCGGGAAATATC
>JAKNSH010529867.1:0-10902 GCA_027790015.1 Cymbopogon flexuosus
ATTTCACAAATGACAGTCACAAGGAACCCAATATTCTAAAATCATCTATATGCTTGGAACTGATATATTGAAGGCAGGTGGCCAGATGATGAAATCCAGCAACAAATATACAGCAGATATACAGCAGACACTCAGATGACATGGCCTGGTTAAAGATCTTTATTTTGAAACGAAATGACCTGGTTAAACATCATGTGTAGTGTTACCATCAGTGTATACTTATACAGTTACACTAAAAATTATGAGTGCAGGTGCAGCTATGGATTTTCAGCATAGTCACTGTATCGATCCGTTTACTTTGCACAACATCACGGGTTTCTCCGAAAGAATTAAGCGAACTGGAGTCTGATCATCACATTACCCATGGTGATTGCAAAAGCCTCGAAGTTTACAGTGGTGATTAACTTTTAAATAACCATATGCAATCAAATGAAATTGGAAGAGCAAACTAACAGAGTGCACTTGTACTATAGCAAGCACTTCAAGTGAAAGATTGAAGATTGTGCCATTCATATCAGTATATCACTGATTCCTTAATTCGTGTTAGGCAAACCTTAATTATGGAGTTTGAGAGCTGTAGGTGTCCCAAACGGGCCTACTTTGATCCTTAATCAAGGGAAGCAATTCTTATTCAAAGCACTGTCATACCCAATTTCACAAGTTGGCAAACTACCAAGGAGTCTATACATCAATGATCCATCCATCCATCTATTATTCCGAAATCAACAACACACTCAGAATCCGAAACTGAGAACCTGAAACCTGTAATCAGAGGCTTGCAGGCGTTGCAGCATCTCCGACGACGAAGTCCAGGACCATCACCTCGTCCAGCAGAGGCCTGACCGCGGCCTTGGCCTCCTCGACCTTACCGTCCCCTTCCACGGCGTCGAGCTCTTCCACGCTGTCGAACACAGCCACCATCCCAAACTGGTACCCCTTGGCCCGCGCGGGGGAGAAGCTCTCCCCGAAGCTCACCTTGGCGCCCCCGGCGGCCTTGGTCACCGCGGCGACTTTCTCCACGAGCTGCGCGACTTCCACGCCTTCCTTGGCCTTGGCCAGCGTGAGGCGCACGGCGCTGCCGGGCGCCGCGGGGGACGGGAGCGGCGCGGCGTTGACCCAGTCGACGGCGGTGATGTCGAGCGCGTTGGGGAGGACGTGGCCCTGCACGGCGGCCACGTGCGCCGGGTGCGTCGCGTACGACGCCAGGTCCTCCTTGGTGGCGTAGCGGCTGTGGAGGAGGTGCGTGGGGCCCAGCGCCTCCGCGGCCGGCGACCGGAGGCGGAGCACGGGGCCCGCGTGGATGTAGGCCAGGCCCGGGACGACCGTGGCGAGCGCCTGCAGCGAGGACACCATCGCCGCCGTCGCGCCCGAGGTCACCGCCTCCGGCCGGGCCTTGAAGAGCACGAAGTGCTCGATCGGGGTGGTGACCGCGGAGGAGGAGGAGGACGACATGGCGGCGGCGGCGACGCGGAGGGAGGAGGTGGGAGTGAGGCGGCGGAGGGTCGGGTGGTGGAGAGGGGATGAGAAGGATTTGAGGCAAATCATGGTTAGGTCAGCGTGACAGCCGGGAGGGTTAAAGATGGAGAGCGCGCCGGCCGGTGGTTTAGTGAGAGAGACAGTGACCTGACGAGGCTGGGGGATTCCGTCACCGGAGATGAGATGCTGAGTTATTGGTGGTTCTATAAAAAATGGTGAGCTCGGTTTCGCTTGGCACGGGGCGGCGGCGCAGATGGTTTGGTGCGGGCAAATCGCAAATCGGCAATGTGCTGTGTGGGCGAGGCCGTGAGCCCGTGAGGACGACGTTTTGGCAGCACGGCCTTTGTGTTCTTCTTTGAACGGTGGTGAGTTCGCTACAAAACCGTCGAACTATTGCTCATCTTTTCCAAAGTTTCATGCAGAAGTTGTGTGATTGTGTCATAGGAGGATCCTGCTGGCTGGTCAATGGCCCCAAGCCCCCAACAACCGTGTGCAGAAATGCAGAATGCTAAAGCGACCTACACAAACCGGCGCCTTTTATGTAACCTGAAGGTACTCTAACGATCAACATAGCCACGGTTGGTGAAACAGAAGCATAAAAAGTGGTCGCAGGTGTCTCACAATATCCAGTCACGCCATCCAAACACGGGTGGCAGAACATATGGGCCGTAAAACTGGTACAAATGCAGAGAAAATGGAAACATATAAGCTGGTACAAGTGCTTAGAAAATGGAAACAACATATATTGCTAAAGAACTCGATGATTCGAGTCGGCCATTGTTGTTCTACACATCGGTGTCCAATACAAGTTATCTATAATCCGAACTGACAATAAATAATTTCTATTTCCTGTGGTCCCTACTGCACTTTGAAATTTCAACCCTACAACAAATTACTGTATGTAGCTTTGTCTTATCTTCAACCTCTTGAAATGGTCTCGTACTCTTCTTCCACTTCAGTATACGAAACCATTTCAGCATGCAGGTTTCTTGCCGGAATATGGTCAGAAATTTTGATGCCACGGAAATATGGTATGGACTTCCTACTGTGCGAAATGATTTGCTAGAAATCTGAATGATATATACAAATCAAACTCGAATGGGTAATCGGAGTTCTGCATAGCGGGCACTCAGGCTTCTCGTTGCACCACTCCATTATGCAATTCCTGCATGGTATGTGATGGGTTGTCAAAGCGTTGATAGATGAATGTTCATAACTGTCAAGGCTCAGGACATGACCATTGCAAAAAACAACTTTTACCAGCAGAAAACATGTCCACAGGTAGTGGCAGTAGGATTTTGCCGGGTGCTGAGACAGAGGGTGCATTTGCTCTTGCCACTGGAAGCCTGAACATTAGACATAAAGTAAAGTAGAAGCATTACACAAATCCATGAGTACAGTACAGTAAACTAAACAAGTATAGTTGAAGCGGTTGAAAGCACATGTAACTCAATCTGTTGTCTTTAAATGTAACATTTGTGGACTAATGGTTCGTTCCAGAGACAAACTGTTTTGAATGTGTATCAAAAGAACTATGTGGTAGTATAAACCTGTTTTCCTCTGTAAATATCTGGCTTAGTTAATGGAGTATCATAAAATTACCTAAAGGTAGTACATTACAAAGATAGCTAAATACTCAAAATTTATTTGACAAAGCAAATACCTCTGAATGAGGCGCTATATCTGCAGCTTTACCACTGCGGATGTCGCTGATGATATTCCCATCTTCATTTAGAACAGGGATGCCCCGACCTGGTTTAACATTTACCACGAAAAAAAATAGAAACAAATAGTTAAGTATTACATTGTCAGCGAGCAGACTCTAAGATTCGGCACATGAGACCAGAAGATTCAGCATAAGTCAAATTATGAAATTAAGTACAAGAGAGTGCACCTGTAGACGATGGATAGCTTCCAGACGATATTTGATTAATGGAACTAGATATTGACGATATATTACTTCTTCGGAGTCTTTCAGCTCCGAGAATACACAACTGAATCAACAGAAAAATACCCAAGATCTGATACCTGCAAAATGTTGTGATCTAACTTTTATCTGTTGGTGAATTTCAATCTTTCAAAAGGGAAACAGTTTACATGAATATGACAAAGTAATTGAGATATGCAAATTCAGTTGTTGACATGTAAATTGACAACATCCTTTGTTGTATCAAATAAAGTAGATAAGCAAATAGACAAAACATTTACCTAGGCCTTTGATTCATTGGCTTGCCAATGAATACATAGCGGATACCAGCTGCTCGCTTTGGCAAATGATAATACAATCCTACAACAAAGGGAGCATACCAAAAAAAAAAGTCACATAGACAAAAGTTATAGTACATATATACATATATGTGTCACATAATAAATAAGAAATATCTGGTCCGAACAAATCATCACCACACAGCTAAGCTTGTGGTACACTATTACCAAGAAGCTGAAGCCCACTGCTCATGCATTGAATAAATGAATTTGAATGCCAAACTAAGAGCATATGTGTTTGGATATGCAGACAACCAGATTTCATAAGACCCAGTCCAGGCATTTCCATTTGCCTACTAACTCACAATCAGTCCATTTTTTTAACAATCAGTCCATCGCAAATCCACAATCCAGTTGTCCTCAATCATATATATATATATAAACTACAATTGGATCTTACAGTCTATTGAACAAAACATACCTTCAAAATAGAAGAACATAAGATTTGTCCGGATAGCCAATTGTATAACATCTTGAGCATATGGCAGCATCTAAGAACATAAAGTAGATAGCATAGACGTATTAGGCAAGAAAACCATTTCGTCATGCTAATACCTCTGTGAGTGAATCTAGATGAAAAGTAGCAGAGAGAGAGAGAGAGAGGAAAAAAACCCTTACTGAAGGCCATTTCTGAAGAACCCATTGCCACAAGGCATGAACTCGGCCTCTTAACCTTGATAGAGCAGAAACACTTAAGCTTGTTGGAGGAATGTCACTATTTGTGACAGCTTGTGCAATGTCATTCTCATTACTAGAATTATCACTTTCAGGATGATCATCGAACTGAGATTCATTGAGCGCAATACTACGAGCAACAATTCTCGAGCTGTTAAAAACATTATGGATAGAAAAGTAAAATCTAATCAGCCTTTTTTTCTGCAAGAATATAATGGTTGAAGGAGCGTGACAAGCTATTTGTTTCAAACCTGATCCGTTCAGCGAGATAGGGCACAGTAGTTTGGTACAAAATGAATAGGATCCGCCTTGCAGGAGTAGGTGGAAGTCCATGCGAGGTAGCAACCTGGATTAGTTCAATTACAACATGGACAGCATCAGTATAGTCATATCACATTGTTGCGAATAACTTTTACGGGCCACAAATTTGTATGAGAGGGAACAGTTTTTTATTTCACTAGCTATTATATTGAGTCTTCTCTTATCATTCACTTCATGGGATTTTTTAGTGTGTATTTAATTTCAGGTGCAAAGTAAATCCTCAGTAAAAAAGTCAATTTACTTAACCACACTTCAGGGAGTAAGTCCATCCTGGATGTAGTACTCAACACCTTCTTTTGCCAGTAAACGGTGGATGCATGTGAGGAGAGGGAGAAAATTGGGACACACCTCTCCTCAATGGCAAATTGTCCTCAAAACCATACTAGCAAGACAATTGTTCTATTGGTTGGAGTCCCAAGAGATATGTAACTGAAGTTTAGTGGGTATAATAACCAGTTTCAGTTCAAGGGTTGTGTGGAATTCTACAAAATTTTTAAGGGATTAAACTTGCCTTGTCCATGATCTCTGTAACTGCTATGCAAATAAAAATAATAATACATGTCCAACAAATATGTACTGGAAAACTATAGCATTAGAGGCAACTTGATGAAGCATAATAGGATCTATTTATAAATATAAAATCTACATAAAGTATAAGGCCCAATCAAATAGCTGAAAAGCAGAAAAGAAAGAAAATAAAATATAATGCTAAAGATGAAAAAGGTGCTATGACCTGAGATATATCACAATATTCCTCGCCAAGTGTTTGCTGGCCTGAACCAGTTGTTAGCAAGTAGTAAAGGGATTGACCAAGCAACTTTATCTGTGAAAGATCAAATCAATGTAAGTTACTCCCACATTTATTATATACTCCCCAATGAACAAATAGCAAAAACTAGGGAAGAAAAATAATACTCAAATTCATACATCATAGGGCAGCTCTGTGGAATAAAACATGTCATTCAAAGTAACAGAAAGGGCCTTGCAGTTGCAGTTATTTTATAAAGCGCAATAACCACCGTGCTCTACAAAGGTGACATATACTTCAGAAGTCATTTACAAACTATTGAATCAGCCCCATTTGCATCATTAATCATGGAGTATTAGATACAACACCATAAGCGACAACCGTTCTACCTCAAGAACATTAGTTAAAACTTAAAAGCATTCCGGACATTATTTACCATATGTTTACATTTTCTAGGTACCCCCAGTACAAAATGGTTACCTTTAACTAGGTCTTCGAAAAACTTCACATTAGTGACAACTAGACCAGAGTATGGAGTATTCACATCTAACAACACCTAATACAACAGTCAATCCAAGAGCCAAATTTTATAACCTAGCATACAAAACTGATAGGCTCCATATATATACTTCGGAGAATTCATCCCATGGAAATGATATAAACCATTCATAATCACCCATTGGAAAAAAAACCCAAAACGTATTTAACAGACCAAAAAAAATCGTACAGAGCAATAGGTTCGGCTAGTAACATAGGTTCGGCTGGTGGATAAGCCGGCTGATGTTTTGTCGTGAGAAAAATACTGTATAATGGCTAGTAAGTTCATGCGAACAGGGCGTAACCAACTGCCCCTGCGTAAGTAGAAGGAAATGTTAAAAGAGCCAAGCAGCTCTCACCTCATTCTGGTAAGCAACAGCAACCCTGGTACCTATAGCATCATCGTTACAGAGCAAAACACCTCAAATCACAGTCAATTCCACAAGGAGAGGCTAATTTTAGGCAAACCGAAGAGTACTCGCGTACCGAAGAGATGCCGGAACGCATCGCGGCATGCCTCCGTGACGTGGGCTGCGTAGCTGTCGTCCTTCTCCGCCGCCCGCATGATCTCCGGCTGCGCCGCCCCGGGGAACCTCCGTGGCCGAGCGGGCGGATTGCTCCCGGCGCCGGCGCCGGCGCCGGAGCTGGGGCCCGCATCGCCGGCGGGGGCGCCTGCTCGCATCTCTGCTCGCCAGCGGACTCCGTACTACTCCACGCGATAGAGTTCCAGAGCGCGTGAGAGCTCCGACTCCGAGGGGGGAGCTTCGTGTTCGCACGCCTGCTCTGGGCCTGCCGGGCCGGGCCGGGCCGGCCGGTTATGATGGGAGTTTTGTCCAAACGCCCCTGCTCTTAGTACCATTTCGTTTTTAACCTTTCAGTACTCCGAGAGTCGAGCGAAACCGACGCAACCGCCCCTTAACCACTTGGTCCCTAGATTATTTAGGGTTCTGGGTTCTTGAGTCGGCGGCGACTGCTTTCTTTGTTTTGGAAGACGATTTGGTTTGGCGGAGAGAAGGTTGTGCTTGTAGATCTAAGTTAAGGAAGGACCGAAGGAGTCGCCATGAGCCGTTCAGGGCAGCCTCCGGATCTGAAGAAGTAACCTCGCCCTCCTTTCATCTCGAGCTCTATTTGTTCTGTTGCTGGTTCTCTGTTTTGATGGGATTTTAACTCGTTTTCTTTTTCTGTAAATTCCAGGTACATGGACAAGAAGCTCCAAAGTAAGTTCCTGCAGATCCTTCAGTCTTTTTGTAGCATTATTATTAGTTATGCACTGCTAGTAATTTTACATCCAGCTATTATTATGCGCCGGTACAGAGTTGTCGTCACATGTTAAAAGATTTATTAAAATTTGGGAGATGGTGTGACTATACTAGGTTTATGTTGGTCTGCATCATTTATCATTGTTAATTGGCGTATGGGATATTACAGGGCACACTTGCTGATTTCTAGTGACCTTCACTGTGTTCCCCTTGTCTCGAGTTTGTTGGTGCAGTTGAGTTCTTCTGGGAAGCTATGGGTTGATTGTTTAAATGATGCATATTTGTCATAGTTACTCTGATAGGGGACATTTACTGTTTTGTTCTGTTTTGTAAACTAACATCCACCAGATTACATATACATATGTGCATATCATGTGCAGCCTGATATGCTCTTTACGTCTTCTTATTGTGTTCGGGCCCTTTTTCCCATATGTTGTTGTCATTTATCTCTTGTTTTTGTCCTTTATCAATAATAATGGGGTTGCTCTGAATGATGAACTTATTTGAAAAGCTATGGATTTAGTTCCCAAATGAAGCACTTTTTTTGTCATAATTACTCTGATAGGGCAGCTTGATGATTGCATAGTCATTCTTCCCAATTCAGTGACTCTTTGAGGGGGTGAAACAAGTGGACTCACCAGTAGGCCAAAAAAAAGAAATTAAACTTGAGAAATTGATGAAGCATTTTTGGCCCATTGAATCTATCTCATCTGATCTGAATATGCACCTCCTTTAAGATCCATACTTGTACTTGTGCCACTTTTTGTTTTATTCAGTAGAAATTTTTTGGAGCCAATTTATCGTCTTGGTGTTTCTAGTGCACTATTGGAACTGTGGCTTCTTTGGGTATGACAACATAAAATTGTACAAAAATATAAATTGCTGAATCGTTATTCATTATAGTATTTTCATCTTGTAAATCTTGTATTAATCACATACTCCTCTGTCCCAGAAAGGTAGACGTCGGAGCATTAGAATTTTCTGTCCACATTCATTATAGTATTTTCATCTTGTAAACCTTGCATTAATTACATACGTGCCTGATAAAGCTGCAGTGTTAGTATCTCATGTTTTTCATGGCTAAGATGCTTAAATATATGGATGATAGCTGAAGTCCTACCATGCTATTATCAGGCATGTCATGATTAAGCTCCATGCATAATTGGTGAATTTGGATCTGATTTTGAATGGTTGCTGCTTATTCATGTTGTGCAGAGATTTCATTTTGATCTGATTTTGACATAGCATCTAATCTTGCACTTGCAATATAGTTTATTCACTCACTAACTCTCTCCTTAATTTTGGCCAGTCAAGCTGAATGCAAACCGTGTTGTCATTGGCACACTTCGTGGATTTGATCAGTTCATGAACCTGGTTATTGACAATACAGTTGAGGTCAATGGAAACGAAAAGAATGACATCGGGATGGTGGTGAGTAATTGTCTTATTTTTATCTCTACTATATCAAATGCTCTCCTTGAGTCCTTGCAGTATATTTGGTATGGAGATACTTGTCAATTTGTTCTGATGGTATGATGTAGCACTTATACTTAACATCTTCTGCAGGTCATCAGGGGAAACAGTGTTGTCATGATTGAAGCACTCGAACCAGTTGCCAAGGCTCAGTGAACTTTCTGCGGATGTTGAAATGGTTTCAGTCGATAAGCTAGTAATTTTAATTCAAAACTGTATCCCATTTGGCATGTTTTAGCCTGAGTCCCCCCACCCTTATTCACCTGCAAGCTTGAACACCTTATAGTTCAGCAAGATTTACGCTTCCTGGTGTTATTCTGCTGGAATTTGTGCTTCGTGGTATCATGCTAAAGAGGGTTTGAATTGTGATATGTTCCTGATCTGAGCAGCAGTTGCTAGTTCAGTTTATTTATCGTCTGCTGTAGGAAATGGGATATCGACACAGTATTGGTGAATTTGGATGGTGAATGGTGACATACCATTTGACAGAGTTTCTGACTTTGCTCGTTTTGGTTTGATAGTAACACAAAATGGCCTTTTAGCACTTATAGCAGTTTGCTCTCGTGACAGCCAATCTTGTTTGCATTCCTATTATAATTTATGGTTTGCTGATGCTATCCCCTCCTTCAGCAAGAATAACAATATGTTGATAAAGGTTTCTTTTTTTCTTTGTCCACCCGTCAGACGTATTCCTTAATATAAACACTGTACGTAAAATGGTAGTGTAATGCAACATGCACAAGCTATCCGTGAACTTACCTGCAACTGCAATGGAAGGCCTGTTTTTTTCTATGAAAAACGAACTGATTCTTCTAAAGTTTCTATACAGCTCCTATAAAGTTCCTGCGTAATGTGTATAACCTTCTAAAGGCCTGTTTTTTCTATGATGAAAACAAACTGATTCCTATAAAGTTTCTATACAATTCTTATGAAGTTTTTGAGTTCCAAAGGGCCCTAAACTTGTGAAATATGTTCATCGTTCCAAAGTCCCTAGAAAATCATTTTGGTTGAAATGAGACATGGAAACTAGATGTGTTATGCGTAGAGGCAGGCTTTTTTGGGATAGGGTTAAGCATCTTCGAAAGTCTTCCTCATAGTCGCTCTCTCAAGATCCTCACTTGAAGAGTCATTTGAATAGAAATTATTCTCCATATATTTCCACCATCCAACAGCTTCTTCGTAGCTTTTTGCTAATTTAGAGAGCCAACCTTGCTCTTCATCTTTAGCTGATGAGAAACTAGAATAGATGATGGCAATGTTTAAAAATCTATTTAAAGAATATGTTAGAAGGCATACAAATTTATATTCGTCTCAATACGAAAAGATATAAAAAAAAATCTCTTAGAGCTACTTTGAGAGTGGCATCCGTATCACTTGTTTGGATAGTTTTTGTTTAGGTTTAGGTTATATATTAATGGATCGACATGCTAATAAAAAAAACATCTTCATCGTTGCCTGCGGGCCATGATCCTCCACCTTGTTCATCCATATGTCATCCATTTGGAAATGTTCTTTTTTTTTAAACTTTTCCTTAACTTTTATGGTCTTCCAATCCATCCCACACTTCTCCAGTCTCTCTTTGGGAGTTGAGCGGTTTTAGTTTTGACTTCTCCATGGCTTGAGATGAAGTCCTCAAACAATGCCAAACTCTACGAGAAATAGTGAATAGCTTTTGTGAGAAATGGTTTCACGAATGAAGCAACCGAGAGGCGAATCCATTTTTTTTATGTTCGCGCACAAGATCGAGGGCGGAAGGGCCTCCTTTGTTGGGGCTTCTCCTATTTAAGCGTTTATAAATCTACGCATAAGAAGTTAACTTAATGTGAGCTCATAGGGCGAATCTGTATTTTAGGGTCTCTGTTTGGGACTTTTTCACCAACTTTCTTTTTGAGGGAAGCCATTTGGCGCACTTTATTGATCTTGGATAACTGTTACATCGTTCAACAAGGCTCTTTGTTTTATAAAACCCATCATAGAGCCGCTCCAAAAAAAAAAAGAGAGTTTGTAGCACCTATCTAGGTGCTCTCATAACTCCTCCATCTTTTTCCCTAGAGTGGAGTTCTTGGAGTTGTACCTATTCATGTTTGGCTAAAAATCATGAAGCGGAACTTGAAAACCAAAAAGGCCCTTGTTTCTTCTGTTAAAAAA
>JAKNSH010530056.1:0-15784 GCA_027790015.1 Cymbopogon flexuosus
ACCTAGGCGCGCGAGGCCGACGCGCCGCTCGCTCCCCACGGCGCCACCCAATGTCGCACTGCCTCCACGCCTCACTCTTCCTCGCGCCGCCGTCGCCCTTCGTCTTCTCCCACTGCCCATCTCCGCGCCGGCGGCGGCGCCCGCGCGGCCGCAGCCTCCACCTGACCTCGCGCCCCCTCCTCACCCTCGCCCGCTTCGACCCGCCGCCGCTGTTCCGCCTCAAGGTCTCCGACTCCAGCGACTCCGCCCCCGCCGAGGCCGCCCACCACAGCGGCCACCGCGCCAACGCCCACCACAGACCCGCGCCGTCGCTGCTCCCGGGGCCGCGGGCCCTGATCAGCTCGCTCGCGCCGGTATGGCGGGAGGGGCTCTTCCTCATGCGCTGCTCCGTCTTCGCCGCCGTGGTCTCCGTCGCCGCCGCGCTCTCCTGGTTCGCGCAGCTCCGGGCCCGCTCCTTCGTCGAGGCCCGCCTCCTGCCCGCGGCATGCGCCGCGCTCAGCGAGTACCTCCAGCGGGAGGTCCGCCTCGGCAAGGTGCGCAGCATCTCGCCGCTCGGGATCACGCTCCAGACCTGCTCCATCGGCCCGCACGCCGAGGAGTTCTCCTGCGCCGAGGTGCCCGTCATGAAGATTAGGGTACGCCCCTTCGCCAGCATCAGGAAGGGTAGGGTCGTCGTGGACGCCGTGCTGTCCGAGCCCTCCGCGCTGGTGGCGCAGCAGAAGGATTTCTCGTGGCTCGGCATTCCCGCTCCCTCTGAGGGCACGGTCAAGAGGCACTCCGGGGAGGAGGGCATAGACTACCGCACCAAGACGAGGAGGCTTGCCAGGGAGAAGGCCGCGGAGCAATGGAACGAGGAGAGGGATCAAGCCGCAAGGGAAGCCGCTGAAAAGGGTTACACGATTCCGACTGGCCAATCGGTTTCTCCGCCCACTAATGAGATTCTGGAGGTTAATGGAACTAAGTCCAGTCCACCCATGTGCACTGATGAAATGCATAAGAAGGATCATCACTTGGCAACAGGCATCGACTCTGGTTCAAAGCATGCAGATTTGGAGAAATCTTTTGGCTTCAAATCGCGCATTCCTGGGATTAACATCTGGTCTAGGGTGATTTCAAGCTCTAGTAGGCTCAGGTTCAGGAGGAAGGCTCTCAGCAAGGTTATTCCAGCTGTCGATAATTCTTCTCAGCAAAGGATTCTTAGGCGCAGTGCAGATGCTGCTGTAGCATATTTTCAGAACAAAGGTCGTATTAATATTGATGATTCATCCCCTGGACCAGCGAAAGGCTCATCGGATGGTGGTCGTGCCAATGTTGGTGGCAGTAGAGTCACTTCAAATGATGAAACTATCAGCAACTCTAAGACTGCATCAACAAGTTTGGCTGGGTACTCATCGCATAATCAACTATCTAGTCAGCACAATTCAAATAATTTGGAACTATGGCACAATTTGGAAGATCTGCAGATCGGTCAGGCCAAGAATCCTTCTGAAAATAAGCTTGTTCCAGAGCAAGAGGTTATTTTTGGGAATTTTGGTTCATGCACGCATGCTCACAACTGGGTCCCATTTTGGCCGTTCCAATTGAAGAGTTTTCCTGTCAGTTTCAATGCACCTTGTGCATCTCTGGATCTTCAAATTGAGAAATTGAAGTCACAATTTGCTATTGGTCCTGGAGATTTCTCTTCTGAACTTACAGAAGGGGCTAGTCAGATCCATCCTGGTGGCGTTCAGAATGCACTTCCAATCACCCTTGATTCTGTCTATTTCAATGGAGGTAACTTGATGCTTCTGGGATATGGTGATCAAGAACCCAGGTGTGACATCTTTATTTTCCATCTTTGTTTCAGATATGTGGTCTTCTGTAGTTTTTTTAATATTTCTAGCACACTATCTCTAATCAAATTGTGACATTGTGAACAATAAATATTTTCAACTTAGGTTTTCATATTTGTATTAACCTATAACGTATCTTATAAATTACCACTACACAGTAAAGTTGCTAAAGCATCACACTCACAGTCTGGGTATGCAGAATGCACTGTAACATATCTTACCCTAGTCTGTCAGCACAATTCTGTAATATTTTGAAATGTAAGTTATGCTGTAGGTTTGAGACTAATTTCAGCTCGAAGTTTGATCCTACTCCCTCCACCCTGTAATATAGTGCATAGAAGCATTCAAAATTTATACTCAAATATAAGGGACTCTAGGTGGCAGAAAACAGTAGTAGCATACATTTGGTAGGTATCATATTGTTACTTGCCATTTATCAACCGATCATCATTAATCATGTTGATGATAGCGTCTGATTAGGAGATAAAGTGAGGGCACATGCGTCTATTGTGTTCTCCCATAACCTCTCCTAAAATCTGTAGAATGCACTATATTATAGGACTGACAGAGGAAGTATGTGGTATTGAAATTTTTGAATGACCCCACTACTTTGTTTGCACTGACTGCATGTGTATTGTAGAGAAATGAAGCACGCTAATGGACATGTCAAGTTCAAAAACAATTATAATCGTGTACACGTGCATGTAACTGGGAATTGCATGGAGTGGAGGCAAGACCGATCTTCTCAAGGAGGGGGTTATCTTTCTACAGATGTATTTGTTGACATAGCTGAGGAAACATGGCATGCTAATCTTAATGTAGTTGATGCATTTGCTCCGGTAATGATACTGCTTTTATGATTTCTGTTTTACCATAGTTTTATTATCTAATTATCTCTGCTTAACAACAAATGATGTTGAAAGTTTAGTTTCTATGTTGAAAAGGAGTTTTCATGTGCAGCTGTTTGAAAGAATTTTAGAAATACCTGTTGTTTGGCACAAAGGAAGAGCTACCGGTGAGGTACTTCCCTAAGCATGATATCTTACATGTCCTTTTTGCACTGCTTGCATTGTTACATGCTCTTATTTTTTAAAACAAGTGGAGATGTGGCTTTTCACATGCTCTGGAAGATGGCAACTTAACAGTGATTACTGTTAGCCATGCCAAGACACCAATTCCTCATGAAGCTTTCTTATGCCATGCTTGGCCATTTGGTTGATTATTACAGGTGCATATTTGTATGTCAAAGGGTGACAGTTTTCCAAGCATTCATGGTCAGCTTGATGTGAAAGGTCTAGCTTTTCAGATATTGGATGCCCCATCATCATTTTCTGTACGTTTTCATTTAACCCCATATATTCGGTGGAATAAAGTCTTTGGAAATGTTAGTGCTGGAAACATTGCAAGTGTGTAGTTACCACCCTTTAATAATAAGCCTGAATATATTCAGGATATAGTGGCAAAATTATCATTTCGTGGTCAAAGAGTATTTCTGCACAATGCAAGTGGGTGGTTTGGTGACGCTCCAGTTGAAGCTTCTGGAGATTTGGGACTAAATCCTGAGGATGGAGAGTTTCATCTAATGTGCCAGGTGCCATAAACCGTTCTAATTGCATACACGGTGTCATCTCATATACAGAGTTTCCTAAACAGCAATGCTTACATCTTTTGGCAACTTTTATTCTATATTCAGGTTCCATCCGTTGAAGTTAATGCACTTATGAGGACAATGAAAATGAAACCTCTTATGTTCCCAGTATGACATTCTATCTCTCTCCCTCTCCCTCTCCCGCTCCCTCTCCCTCTCTTTCTGTTCACTATATTTGTCCATAGCACACCATACCATAGACCAAACCATGTGGAAGTATTCTAATAACAATTGTCTATTGTGTTCTCTCATATTCCAGTTCTGCATGCATCTTGATTAATCTCTTTTGACTCAATTTCTTGGTAATATATGGAAATGTCATAGATGGTTCAACTATAGTATGGCAGAATGAAATTTGAATATATCAGTTTCAATTAAGAAACAGAAGGCAAGGATAGTATTGATTAGTTTTGTAAGTAAGGAGTATCATATTGCGAATCAGTTTTGCACTAATTTAGTGTGAGAATTTACTTTTTAAAGTCATATGTGGAGTTAGCTAGATTGAACACACAGCATTTCTAGTAGAGCGGGTAAAGATAAGATGTTGATATATTCTCTATTTGTATTGTCGGCATAGCCTCTGGATGAAGGAAAATGCTAGTTTAAATTATCATTGTGGGTTATGGATCTTACTTTTTTTTTGTACACGATGATTTGTAATGGCCTCAGTTATGATTTAATGTGTTTAAACACCTCTATGCCCCATTTTTCTGTTCACCCTTCAATGACTTGACCTCTGATACCACAACTTAATCTGTTCAGGTGGCCGGTTCTGTTACTGCTGTATTTAACTGTCAAGGACCCCTTGATGCTCCTGTTTTTGTTGGAAGTGGGATTGTCTCAAGGAAGTCTTTTTCAGTATCTGGTATGCCTCCATCTGCAGCTTCTGAAGCTGTGATGCAAAACAAAGAGGCTGGTGCAGTTGCTGCATTTGACCATATTCCATTCTCTCATGTATCGGCCAATTTCACGTTCAACCTTGACAACTCCGTGAGTACAAATATAATCATAATTCTTCTACTTTGGAAGTTTAGAGTGTAGCAAATATTTCTCTCTTAGTTCTCATCCCTGGATGCAGGTTGCTGATTTATATGGTATTAGAGCATGCCTATTGGATGGCGGAGAAATTCGAGGGGCTGGTAATGCATGGATTTGCCCAGAGGTATTGTTATTATGCAGTGTCTTACATTTCCATTCAGTCACCCCTCTGTGTTTGATTGAGTCAGACTAACTTCTTTCTACTTCTACTATAGTGGCTTCAGTTTGCACCAGCCATTTCTGATGGGAACTAAGTGAAATATTTTGAATTATGATGAATAAATGATGATATAATAACAACTCAAAATGAAAATTTGTATGGAATGATTTAATTCAGTACAATTCTCAAAGGGCATTCATAGCTTTCCACAATTTCTGACTTCATAGTTGTGCCCATCGAAGTCATTCTATTGCTCATTTCCC
Organism: Cymbopogon flexuosus; assembly: GCA_027790015.1. Lineage (NCBI taxonomy): Eukaryota > Viridiplantae > Streptophyta > Magnoliopsida > Poales > Poaceae > Cymbopogon > Cymbopogon flexuosus. Next base: position 4,942 of record JAKNSH010530056.1, read on the forward strand.
TGGGGTTGAAATGAATGGTGATTGTTGAGATTTTAGCTAACAACTACAGACAGCCTATATTTCTTGCTGTTAAAGTTCCTAATAACAAGTAAAATAACAGCAGTGTGCTCCTAAGAATGCAAACATAAATTTGCAGTATTGGTAATTTAATTCATTATAACTAACCTACGGTTTCTCATCAGTACAAGTGAGTTATAAATTTCAATCTTTACAGGGGGAAGGTGATGATTCTGCTATGGATATTAATTTGTCTGGGACCATTCTACTTGATAAAGTATTGCGTCGTTACATTCCTGGAGGAGTCCAGCTGATTCCACTCAAGATTGGAGAGCTCAATGGAGAGACTAGACTTTCTGGTTCCCTTATTAGACCGTGAGTATCTTAAATTTAATGTCAACTGTCCTAGTTTTTTGTTAATCTTTTAACAACAAATCTCTTACAGGAAGTTTGATATCAAATGGGCTGCACCAAATGCAGAAGATTCTTTTTCAGATGCACGTGGCAATATTGTTATTGCACATGATTACATTATGGTCAACTCTTCATCAGTCTCCTTCGATTTAAATACTCGAGTTCAGACATCATATATTGATGACTACTTGTTGAACAAAGAGACTTATCAAATGAAAAAAATCATGCCACTAATTGTGGAGGGTGTTGATTTGGATTTACGTATGAGAGGCTTTGAGTTTGCTCATATAGCCTCCTCAATACCTTTTGATTCACCACGACCATTACATTTGAAAGCATCTGGAAGGGTCAAATTTCAAGGAAAAATCATGAAATCTAGCAATATAGCTGATGGCAATGGTGTTCTTCAAAGTAACATTGACCAAAATAAGCTTGAGACCAATGTATCAAAGCTTGTAGGCGACATATCTCTTTCTGGAATTAAACTGAATCAGCTCATGCTAGCGCCACAATCTACTGGTTCCCTTTCCATATCACAGGATTCTATGATGGTAATTTCTTATCAATTCTTCCCACGTGTATTAGTTTTATGTACTTAAGTCATGACCGAAAAGCAATGATGGTATTATGTGCACTAATAGATCCACCATAATCTTAACTATTGTTTAATTACTTCCTGTATTTGACCTTTTCAAATGCGACATATGTCCTATTTACTTTGCAATACAAATCAAAGGCAAATTTTAAATACAAGGATAGAAGTTCTGAACAAAACATGTCCTCCATTTGTTTATTTTTATCAGACTTTGCGCGTCCATTTGCATTCATGTTCATTTTTTTCGAACTACGCAGGAGAGCTGTGTGTCATTTCATTAAGAAGATAAAAAGATACAAAAGGGAGGGAAGTAAGAAACCCCCTCCCAGGCAACCCCCCCTGGGGTTTAGTCAAAACAACATACTAGAAAATAAACTTGGAAAAACAGGGCCAGCTACCACAAAATGACCAAGGAAAAATATGCATAATTTGTTCCAAATGAAGTTTTGCTCGAAAAGACAGATAGATCGTGCAATATGTTCTATGTTGATTTGGTATTGTATCAGTATGAATTTCACTGTGGTTCCTGTTCATTTTCCTCTTACAATCTCTATTCCCTGGTCAAGCAGTTGAATGCTACTGGCAGGCCTGATGAAAATTTTTCCATAGAAGTGAATGGGCCATTGCTTTTCACTTCAAACAAGGATATTCAAGATGTAAGGCTTCTGTCAATTTTCCTCCAAAAGGGCCAGCTGAGATCTAATATCTGTTATCATCCTGAGAATTTGACCAGTCTAGAGGTACATCACTGACATGGTTTGTATTTTACTTGCCATTGGTTATTATAGATCACTATAGATTTTAGGGGTCTATTCAAACTTTTAATACTACATGTTCTTGAGCCTTGTTTCCTGGTTTTAAAGGTTCGGAATTTGACACTCGATGAACTGGAGTTTGCTTCATTGCGCGGATTTGTTCAGAAGGTAATGATATTTTAGGTGATAATGTGACATGTTTTTCCTGTTTGCGACATGGGTAGGTTGTGTATATGAGTTTTATCTGTTTATTAGATCTCTTAGTTGCGCTGCTGTGCCATGTACCTATAACTAAATTACTCACCTATCTAAGTTTGGACATATCTTCTCTTGAGATTCCACATTTAAAATTTTCTAAGAGATATTGTCTTAGCCTCTTAGGATATGTTATATTACTGTAGCCATTAACAATATGCAACCATGACGACAACAACAGTGCTTTTAATTCCAACCAAGCTGTTATAGACAGGCTACACCGCTAGAGACCCACACAAATCATCAACAATATGCAGTAGATTAATAATATTATACTACGATTATGTCAACAAAGTTTACATTACATGTTGCAGTACACTAATAATGTTTTACTATGGCCATGTTAGCAAAGTTCAAATTTACATGTTGAGTTGAAAATGTGGCATGGTTATTAGCAGTGATGTAACTTTCTGGTTTACTGCTATTTTAGGTTGTCTATTGTTCACTGAATATTTATTTGTTTTATTACTTTTGCAATGCCTTTTGTCTTCTACTACATTGCATTTTTTTTGTTACTTTTTCCTACTCTAGTTTTTTTTTTTCCTTACTTTTATTGGGATCTTGTGGCCATACAAGTTGAATCAGAAAGATTCAAAATCAATAACCTTTGTTAGTGGAGTAATCTCCCTATTGTATGACGAGACATTATTTTATTGCAGGCAGAACTTCAGCTTAATTTTCAGAAAAGAAGAGGTCATGGTTTGCTGTCAATAATCCGTCCCAAATTTAGTGGCGTGCTTGGTGAAGCACTTGATATAGCTGCTCGATGGAGTGGTGATGTTGTAAGTTTTTCTTTTCAAAATTTTCCTTGTTTCGTGAGCCACCTCAGTCCCATGGGGCCATCTGCGGATCTGCCTTGTCTGCTTGTTGCAAACCCATCTCAGCCGCCTGTTGCTGCCCCGAGTCTTCAACTCTTCACGTGCATATAGAATGAGGCTATGTGGGATAGGTTCTTTTTTTTTCAGTTCTGAAACCAGGATTGGCAAATCATCTCTTTTGATGATGTTTCTGCTAGGAACTCAGACTGGTTGATAGGAACCGAGGTTCCTCCCCTGACTGAGCGTAGGTTGTAGCGATGGGTGATCGGGGATTGGGACTTGAACCGAGACGGACCACGGTGAGGCGCCGTGATCACGCGGAGGAAACCTGGCGGCGTGCGTGAGAGAAGGGAGGCGGCAGCTAGGGCACAGATGAAACTCCCGGCTCCCTAAGGAAGCCTGAAACAATAATATGTTTCTGCTTAATTTCTGCCAATAATCCTTACAAGTATATATAGGTCTCTGAATAATAGGAATTTAACTCTAATATTATCTAATAAATAAGATAACTATGGGCCTTAAGCCCCCAAGCCACCGGCACCCCTAGCGACTGGTGGGCTTCCGTCGTGAGTAGGAGATGCCGGTCATAACACTGGTACAGTTGAATTCTGGAATACAAAATAACTACTAATTAGTAACACTTCCTTGGAAGACTGTATACTGATATGCACACTGTAGAAACAAATTTTCTGAAACACATAGGAGAGCTGTGTCTCGTTGTATGAAGAGAGCAGGATAGAAACCCCAAAGCACATATACTAACACATTTTGGTGCTCAATATACATTTGTGCCCATGAAAAAAGAGAAACTGACCACGACATGACCTCATCACTAGGTGCAAAGGCACGCAACATGGAGAGCCCTCGCGATCCAGCCATGCCCCAAAGGTGCTCCTCTTCTTTGCCCACCATTTTTGGGGGAACACCATCAAACACACAGTGATTCCTATTTTAATGAAGGAATACACCAAAATAACAGGTCTGAAACCCCTGATGCTTGAAGGGCGGGCCTGGTGCAAGCGGTAGAGTCTTACCGCCTGTGACCGGAAGGTCCCGGGTTCGAGTCACGGTCTCCTCGCATTGCACAGGCGAGAGTAAGGCTTGCCACTGACACCCTTCCCCAGACCCCTCACAGAGTGGGAGCTCTCTGCACTGGGTACACCCTTTTTATCTTCGTGGCTTGTGAACACCTCTCCCTCCTCAGTGATGAGCTTAGTTATGAAGTTATTTCTTCTTCGTTGTGGCACGTGGATGGAAGAGTTCTGTATTGGCATCACTTTCACTGAGCCAAAGAATCAAGGACACGTTGACACTGTAGAAACAATTCGCTTATTAATGTTCTCAATCTCTGACCATACTCTTCTTTAAATTCCTCAGCAATCATCAGTTTTACTCTGCTTTTGATCTCTAGGAGTGATAGTAACCTGCAGTTGTTAGCACAGACTAATTGGTGTATGGTGTGAATGCACATGCATCCATAGGTTTTTCGTGTCATTATTTATCCATTTCTAGCAAGGTTTGTGTCTTATTTTTAGTTACTATTTTGGAACCCTCTCTTTCTCTCTCACTAGCCTTTTTCTTTAATATATTCAAACACAGATTACCATGGAAAAATCTATCCTGGAGCAAGCTAATAGCAAGTATGAGGTTCAAGGGGAGTATGTTTTTCCTGGAACACGTGATAGATTTCCTGTGGAAAGTCAGAGTAATGGATTCATAGAGAAAGCAATGGGAGGGCATCTTGGTAGCATAATTTCTTCGATGGGCAGGTGGAGGATGAGGTTAGAGGTTCCCGGTGCTGAAGTAGCTGAAATGCTTCCTTTAGCAAGGCTTCTTTCAGGGAGTACAGACCCAGTTATTCGTTCAAGATCAAAGGTACACATTTGGTCCTTCAAATTTGTTTTTTCTATGGTTGGATAAAATACTCATTGGTATTTATGTCTATTAGAGGGCAGAGCACCATATAAACCTCCTTTTGCTTTCAGGAACTTTTTATGCAATGTCTGCATTCTGTTGGGTTCAATGCTGAAAGTCTTCATGATCAGCTAAAGGTATTGCACTAAAGCTAGTGTTGTAGTCAAGTAGATCCACTGGTATAGGTTTTGGTACTTTGATGTCCAATCTAATGCTATGGTTTAGGTTCTCATGATGACATGATTCTTTATATTAAACTTTACCTTGTTACTTGCTCCAGGCATTAGAAATGTATCATGATTGGTTGGATGATGACACAATGGAAGATATAACACTTCCTGGCTTAGCTGAACTAAGAGGCTATTGGCGTGGCTCTCTTGATGCCAGTGGAGGTGGTAATGGGGATACCATGGTGAGTTCTGATATTGGCCCTTTGTATTTGCCTTTTTGTTAGGATTTCTAAAACAATTGAGAAGAAGCACAAGTGAACATGTATTTTGTTGTTCAATTTTATTTTCCATTTGTTCCTTTCCTAGTATTTGTTTTTATCTGTGTGTGACTTGCTTCCTTTACATTTTTTTATCCCTTCAACAAGGTATTTATCCTACAGTTATGGTTGACTATGTTCTGCATCTACATATACATGATCATAACACACTTATGTACCACAGGCGGATTTTGATTTCAATGGTGAAGATTGGGAATGGGGAACTTACAAGACACAGCGTGTTCTCGCATCTGGTTCATTCAGCAATAATGATGGTCTGCGACTAGATAAATTATTTATTCAGAAAGATAATGCCACCCTTCATGCTGATGGGTCGATTCTTGGGCCGCTTACAAATCTTCACTTTGCTGTGCTTAACTTCCCAGTTGGACTTATACCAGCTTTAGTTCAGGCTATAGAATCATCAACCACAGACTCAATTCATTTTCTGAGGCAATGGTTGACTCCCATCAAAGGTATTTTGCACATGGAGGGAGACTTGAGAGGTACTCTGGCAAAACCAGAATGTGATGTTCAAATAAGGCTTCTTGATGGCACTATTGGAGGCATCGATCTTGGAAGAGCAGAAGTATTAGCTTCTGTTACCCCTACGAGCCGTTTCGTATTTGATGCAAATTTCGAACCGACAATACAAAGTGGACATGTAAACATTCAAGGTAGTATCCCAGTCACTTATGTAGACAACAGCTCGATAGAGGAAAGTCCAGAAGAGGCAGATGGGAAACAAGGTATCATAAGAATCCCTGTTTGGGCAAGAGACAGAGTATCATCTAATGAGATCAGTGAAGCAAGAATTGTGAGAGACAAGACGGAGGAGGGCTGGGAATTTCAATTAGCTGAAAAACTTAAAGGTTTAAGTTATAACATGCTAGAACCAGGTGAAGTGAGGATAGATGCAGATATAAAGGATGGGGGTATGATGTTGATAACTGCATTGAGTCCTTATGCAAACTGGCTTCAAGGCTATGCTGATGTTCTCCTCCAGGTAGTCCATTCTTTTTTAATTCCTGTTGTTCTATTAGTGACTGTGACAGTCTCTGACTAGTGATTAGTTGGCCAAATCCTTTCACTAATATAGTGTGAACTCAAACTATTGTATTGTGTTCTTTTTTTGTGCTTGTGAAATCTTTAGAAACTCCCCGCTCCCTATGAAAGTGTGTTGTTGATATTTTGTCCTTGTCTTTCATTTACCAAGGTTAAAGGCACCGTTGATCAGCCTGTTGTTGATGGTTCAGCAACGTTTAACCGAGCAATTGTGAATTCTCCTTTTCTTCGGACACCATTGACGAATTTTGCGGGTACAATTCAAGTCATATCCAACAGACTATGCATCAGTTCAATGGAAAGCAGGGTTGGGAGGAAAGGGAGATTGTCAATGAAAGGGACCCTACCTCTTAAAAATAGCGAGCCATCTGCCAACGACAAGATTGATTTGAAATGTGAAGTTCTGGACATACGAGCAAAAAATATTTTGAGGTCATTGTTGCTTTATCCTTTTGTTTATCAAAATAAATAATTGCACTGTTTCTAAGTTATAGGGTATATGCTCTAGTCTAAAATAGATACTCCTCTGATTGCAAACTTTAGATCGTTTTAGACCTGCGCACAAGGATTAAGAAAGTAGGTCCAATAGTCTTTAAGTCTTTTTTCCGTTCATTTGTACTAATGGAAAAATGTGACTTATTTATTAGGAGTGGTACCATTTGTTAAGCAAGGGCAAATGGGCAATGAAGGAAGAAAAATAGAATTAAAAGAAGTACCTAGGAGTACTAGGATGATTTTAGTTTAGAGAATAGCCAAGAAGCTTAACACATCATCATTTTAGGGTAAGTGTTTCCTCTGAATGCCCTACATATTGCTTACTGGCAGTGGCATTAAAGAGGGGTATACATCTCTAGTTACTTATTTCCATATTAGAGCTTTTTAGCCTATGAGGTTTTCAGAATCCTGGGTTGGGCATTGTAATAGTGTAATTGATACTGCCTTCAAGATTAATATAATGCATTTACAATAATATGTTGACCTTACACGCATCTCATAAATTGATAGGTGAATCAATGCTGACTATAGAATATGCCCTTAACATTTGTGACTAGATGGAGTAATGTGTAACACGCAACGCTGTGGAGTTATATCAGCCTTAACATTTGTTTTGTTGTTTTTGTGATGACTTACGCAGTGGCCAAGTAGACAGCCAACTGCAAGTTACAGGCTCAATTTTGCGACCAGATCTTTCTGGGATGATCCGGTTGAGTCATGGAGAAGCATATTTGCCTCATGATAAAGGCAATGGTGCTGCTGTCACCAGGTTGACTTCAAACAAGGCGAATTATCTTCTTTCTGGTTTTGACCAATCAACCACTTCGCAGGATGTCTCACGAATTCTGGGGTCACTGTCAACATCTGCAGACAGTATGTATTCAGTTAAATTTGAGCTTCACTCATATTTTTCCACCAAATACTCTTGGCCAACATATTTTTCTTAAGTACTTATGTTGTTTCACTTGCACATCAGTATGCCCAACCAGAAAATTCCAGTTTTGCATGAAATAAGTGGCATATTCTTTACTTTTTATATGCTATTTTTCTCCAGCACTTCTGCTGTTTCCTAATGAGCCAACTAAAGCTTTCGATTCCATCCCTATATACTAGGAGATCAATCAGACACAGAAAAGACTCTTGAGCATGGAAGTTTTAAGCCAAACATTGATGCACGGCTAAATGATCTGAAGCTCACCTTGGGACCAGAATTAAGGATTGTTTATCCATTAATTCTGAATTTTGCCGTCAGTGGTGACCTAGAGCTTAATGGGATGCTTCATCCAAAGTATATAAGACCTAAGGGCATCTTAACATTTGAAAATGGTGAGGTCAACCTGGTAGCAACGCAAGTAAGCCTTACTTCCCTAAGCCCTTGCTTAGCATATCTTCATTTGATTGAAGTATACATTCTAGTTGATATGGCTATGATAGTTTTTGCGCTCTGTACTCAATTGCAGGTTAGACTTAAAAATGATCATTTAAATGCAGCAAAATTTGAACCTGATCTTGGTTTGGATCCTGTTCTTGATCTTGTTCTTGTTGGATCTGAATGGCAATTCAAAATCCAAAGTCGAGCAAGCATGTGGCAAGACAATCTTGTGGTAACCTCAACACGGTCTGTGGACCAGGATGTTCTGTCACCTAGTGAGGTAAGACTACTTTATTGAGTTATAAACCGAGTCACTTTGCTGTAGGATCGATAGCACCTTGCTTTAGTTTCAAATCGTCAACTATTGTACAATCAGGTAATTTTCTTATGTTTTATGTACCTCTTGTTGTGTGTTTGTTCAATCCATTTTAGACAAGTGCATGACAGGCAAATAGCATCTAACAGATCACCAGGAACTCACAAAAATACACAAACACATTGGTTTTGGTGGCTGGAATGACTTAGTCTTTTCTAATTTTCCTCCTAAGCTTTATACAGTGCTGAGAGCTACAATTGTGGCTCTCCTAATTTATGCAGAATATTACCAAAATAATCAGCCTATTACTCCTATTACTCCATGCTCAAATTTAGCTAAAGTAAGGCTAGGAACCTGGACACTAGCATGTACATAGGCACAAAGGATTATTTCCAACAGCGCACAAAGTTGAGTCATTAAAGAATTAGTTTGATGCATTCTTTTCCTATCATATATTAATATATGTAGTTCTTAGACCTGCTCTCTTTGTCTTTTAGGCCGCAAAGGTCTTCGAATCGCAGCTTGCAGAATCATTGTTAGAAGGTGACGGACAGCTTGCATTCAAGAAGCTAGCAACTGCAACCCTGGAAACTTTGATGCCAAGGATTGAAGGCAAGGGCGAGTTTGGACAGGCACGGTGGCGACTGGTTTATGCTCCGCAGATCCCAAGTTTACTCTCTGTGGATCCAACAGTTGATCCGCTAAAATCTCTGGCAAACAATATCTCTTTTGCCACGGAGGTCGAAGTGCAGCTCGGAAAACGCCTTCAGGTATACACTCTTTTTTCCAAAAAGAAACAACTTAAACCTTTCAGCCTGATAAGGTTCCATGTGTTGTACTGAATATAAATCGACCTAAATTGCTGTTATCAATGTGCAGGCCTCTGTCGTCAGGCAAATGAAAGATTCAGAAATGGCGATGCAGTGGACGCTGATATATCAGCTAACTAGTAGGCTCCGTGTTCTCTTCCAGTCTACCCCATCCAATAGGCTTCTCTTCGAGTACTCAGCAACATCGCAGGATTGATTCATTTTTGTTATTGCGCACAGCAAGAACTGGGCGTAGGAGCTGTGTCATACAAAGATTAGGTAGCCTGATGAATTGCTTTTGTAGATATACAAGTTTTGACAAGGAGTTGTACATGTACATTCGCTCAGTTGTAGTTGCATTCTTTCTCGGAAACAAAGTTTCTGAGCCTGTAAATAATAGGTAGCGATCTTAGCGGGTGTAGAGAGAAATGTATAAATGAATGAACGTTTACGGTCTCTTGCGTTCTGTTCATATGTGGAATTGGCTTTTGTTATGAAGCCAGTTAGAGCAACTTAAGAGCCTTTAAGTCAGGATTGTTGAGTAAAATTCATCGACAGTCCTTACAATTGTCTGCAAGTGCCATCTAGGTCATCAAGGTCTTAAAATATATTTTCTGAAATTGTAATAGTCTTATCTGGTCCCAACTTACGTTTACCTCACCTGTTACGGTGTTGCCTTACGTGGCATGGTTCTGAATGATGGGACCCATATCAATGACAATACTTCGTCTTTGGAAAATCATTTTTTTCATACGATCATAAATGGAGATTATTTTTATATTAAAAATTGCAGCTTTTGATGGTATCTACAAGTTTTTAGTTTTGAATTTTTTTTAATTGAGATTGTCAAGATGCCGAAATAATAATGTAAAGTTTCAGCAGTATATAGATAATTTCTTACCACGGTGCATCGTGGTGTTTCAGCAGTATATTAATCATGTATACCAAACTCTAAAGTTTAAGTTCCGCTTGAATAGAGAATGGTGTTGGTAGTTGAGGGTTGAAAAATAAAGGGTTTCAAAATTGAAGGTTGAAAATCGCAATCCACTCAGCCGAGGTTAGCAAAATGAACATTCAATGAAAAATGTTAATTCCACATAATCTACATGTTTTTTAAAAAAAACATATATTAGGTCTTGCCGGACCAAATTGAAAGTGGACGAAGGGAGAAGCAGAGAAGGGACTAAAAATAGGAGGGCCTTAAGAAAAGAAGAAAGAAATCCAATTGTGCTTTTCTTTTCTTTTCTTTTTTTCGGTCAAGACTCAAGAGATGTTTGCGCAAAGACAGCGCACTTCACAGTGCACATCCAAATCCTCTCACTCTCTCTGCGACACCCAAATCCCAAATTCGGGCATTCCCTTGGCGCTTGGAACTAGAGTAGCACCGCGGCACCGTCCCTTCCCCAAATTCTGAATTGCAAAACGCGGCCTCACCCCGCAAAAAAAAAAAAAAAAAAAAAAAAGCAACTGCCGGCCATTCCCAGCCAGGGGGTCCTCCCGCTACCGCCGCCTCCATGCCGACGGCAACAAGGGCGGTTCGGCCGGCGCGGG
>JAKNSH010530212.1:0-11093 GCA_027790015.1 Cymbopogon flexuosus
CCTCTTTTACTGCGGTCCACGGCCTAGGAGTACTCGGACAGCTGCTGCTGCTGCTGCTGCTGGCTTTACTCTGGAGTACTCGTGTACCGTTACGGCTCGCAGGTCGCTCTCTCTGTCATCCTTCGGACTCTGTGGTTATCCTTCTCAAAAAAAGAATTTTGTGCTTATCTCTATCAAGCGGCTGCGTTTCTGTTCCTTGCATAGGGTTCAGAAAAGGAGCAGCAGCATTTCTGTTCCTTCGGACTCCCACAAGGAAATCAATCACAGGAAACAAACAAACATGTTTCTTGCAGTACTCTTGCAGTACTGTAAGGTTCAAAAGATGTCGCTCGCGATGTCTGGATTTGACTACAACCATTCTGAAAGGTTTTAAAACGCTACGCGATCCCAATTTGTCATGTTGCCAAATTTACAGCCAGAGTCGGCAACAATACAAGGGGGAGGACGGAACCAAAACTTTGTTTGGACATGACAAGGAAGAAGTCTCTGGAATGACAAAGGAACCTGTGTGTGTTTGATCATCATGATGAATGAATAGGCCATCATTTTGTAGCAACGTGATGATGGGAGCACCATCGAAAGGGGTTTATGGAGATAGCGAAGCAACTTGGATTTGTTGCGGAGTTGGTGGGGCTTGGCAGCGAGCCCAGGTCGCTGGCTGAGAGATGCAGCGACGTAGCACAGCAGCAAACCAGTTCTCATATGGATCCAAAAAGCTCGCGTTTTGTTCGTCTGGACGCTAAGGAAAAACGGCAAGGGCAAGAAGATTTATCAGGAACCTTTTTGCCAGTTGCAATATGGAAAAGATTTCATATACTCCTACTATACTCGTCTTGTCCTTGGTTCAGAATGGACTTGACACTGCTACCAAACTAATGCTTTTCTCAGATACGGTTACGTGTCAAGATGAGCAACGAAAACGGGTTTGATCAGAGCCATCGCCATGACTGTCTTTTCCCGGTTCGGTTTGGAGAGATAAAAACTGAATCAACTGCTCGCAAAAGGAAAGGGATCGGTTTGGGGAGATAAAAACTGAATCAACTGCTCGCAAAAGGAAAGGGATGGAAGCTGACAAGATTGAAGGCCTACAGCACAACCCTACTGAAACGAATCACCACCACCCCTGGTAGCAGCACAGGAGTCTCATACCTCATCAAACGGATCTTATCTTACCTACCATGTGTTTGTTCGAATAAAAGCAATCGCTGTCACCGACGGAGTTTTAGTTTCAGTCCTTCTGAGGATGCGTTTCATCACGGCTTTCGCGATGTTGTTTGCCGCATTTCAGCACCTGTGCCCCCGCCGAGAAATATTGCAACGGCGATAGCTGAATGCCGATCCTCCACCAGCTTATGTGATTCTTCTCAACGGCGATAGCTGAATGCCGATCCTCCACCAGCTTATGTGATTCTTCTCACTACTGCAGCGCTACGTGCGTGCCATCTGGACCACGCAATCTTAAACAATGAAGTAGCATCATTCACCACATATACACGGGCATGTATCTGTATCTGTATCCTACCAATCCGTTCAGGCAAATCAAGGGCCCTATCTCGCCGCATTTAATCGACCGGCGACGAAGCGGCGGTGTCCCGCTCGCGCCATCGCTCGCCGTGGATCCTCTAGAACAACCCTCCGGGCCTCCTGCTGGCTGTATTACTCCACCTCGGCAACGGCGAGGGGGAAGAAAGTCCACCTCCGTACTGGGACACTTCACTCGCCACTTGGACTTCGCTCTCCCTGCCTTAAATGCGCTTCCCTCGCGCCCGTGCCAAGCTCGACGCCGGTGCACGTGGCAGGGGCACGGCCTGGCCTGGGATGCCGACGGGCGACGGCGATTGCCGGCCGCGGTAGCTTCACTGCTTCAGCGGCCTGGCCAGACCACCACCGTCAGCAGCCGAAGGAGCCCAGCGAGGGCTTTGTTTAGATGGCAAATTTCTAGCCTGAAAAGCACTATAGCACTTTTGTTTATATTTGACAAATATTATCCGACCATTGTCTAACTAGACTTAAAAAAATTCGTCTTATGATTTACGACTAATCTGTGTAATTAGTTATTTATTTTATCAACATTTAATGTTCCATACATACGATACAACATTTGATGTAACGGAGGGAGGGAGTAGCCTTTCTGAGCCATCTAAAACCAAGGCCGAGGATGCACGGCGAGGTTGCGTGCCCGGGGCCGCCGCTGGCCTGGCCTGGGAGGCTTCAGTAAATGCGGCATTCATAGCCGCGGCACGGCCAGCCACTATGGATGGAATCATGCGCCAATTATTGATCAGAATCTGTATGTTGCTCCGCACCGCAGTGTACTCTGTCCTGTGCCTGCTTCTAGCGGCACAGCACAGGAGGGGAGCACTTCTCAACTCTCACGGCATTGATGCCAGCCCCGGTGAAAGCTCAGCGCTCACAACTCACAGCAACAACAAGGCCTAGACCTATAGCTGAAATGTACGTATTGGAGGGAGAGATGGAGAAACGTTATACCTGAGGAGACCACTGACCAGCGTCGTCGTGCAGGACTCCAGGACTTGTACTTCGGTCATCAATTGCAAGAACCAGGACCAGGGGGGCAGAGAAGTGTAGGACGAACTGCTGCGACCATGTGCAATGAATGGACGCCATCGGACCAAAGCGTTAGGCTTCGATGCAGATCAGGCACGAACCACGACGTGCCTGATCGAAATCTGCAATCACTGATATCATGGCATCATAGGCCTTGTTTAGTTCCTAAAAAATTCTTCCAAATTCACTATGCAAAAAGAAGATTTCCCATCACATCAAAATGCCAGCAAAAACATGGAGTACTAAATGTAGATGAAATCAAAAACTAATTGCACAGTTTTGTTGTACTTTGCGAGACGAACATTTTAAGCCTAATTAGTCAAAGTTTGAATAATTTTTACTAAATACAAATAAAATTGCTACAGTGTCAGAACAGTAAAACTCCAAAGTTTGTAAGTGCAAACTTTGGGAACTAAACAAGGCCTACTTTGCGCATACTGGCGATGTTATGGGACGTCTGCTTTGTCAAAAGCAGGCTTGGAATCCGTGGTACCAGGGAAGAGGCAAGTGAACAACTGATGCTGCTTTATTGTTTGCTAAAACCTCCAGTACACGGTAGCAGATTAACGAGTTTACTCACAAAGTGTGGGACTTGGATCTGGATTCTGGTGCAATTGTGCACACGCACATTCATCTTCTTGCAGCGAATGATTCCTGTAGGAAGCTGTAGAGTTCCTCTGCGACTGCCAAGGGGTACTCTTCCTGTGGTAGAAGAGCGCCTGCAACCTCCACAAACTTTGTCACGCCTTTAGAGCCCTTGAGAGCCTCCATCTCAGCCTTGGATCTCTTGGGAGCATTGAGCGTTGACACCACCAGAACTGGTACATCTCCGTCTAACTTGGCAAACAGCTGCAGAAACTCCTCCCTTGATTGGACAGGATCAAGGAGGCCTGTCAGGAAGGCCGCAGGGACAAACCGTGCACCTTTTCTTTTGGTTAACTCGTATCGGCTCTCGATGATATCAGGTGTCACGTTGTCAGGGTTGGCATAGACATGGGACTTGTACTGAGATTGGATCGACTTTTCATTGCTCACCAGAACATTGTACATCATCCAGCCCAGCGCTGGAGCCCTGAGGGTTCCTCGTAGAAGCCCATACCTATCAATAAGAGTAGAGAAAAATTAGTTTCAGTAGAGAAAAAATAGTTTCAGTAGAATCAATTGGGATGTTAATCATTGATAGGCCAATATATCTGGTGGGAACAAGATCTCATTTTTTTTTAATCATTATTGTTTCTATCATTTAGCACATGATTCAGGATACTGCTTAAATCCTAGTAGTACATGACTGATGTAGCTTGATACTATCCACATGAAAATGGAAGAAATATGACTGCTGGACAGCAGAACTGGTGAATGGTGATCTCCCTAATCAGAACAAGGCCATATTTAGAAAGGAGGGGGTTTTTTTCTGTCCTGCGTTTTTACTGTGAAAATGAGGCCTGATCCATTAATTCAAGTGCCTGCAAAACTATGCTATTGCCACTTTCTCTAAAGAAGAATACAGATTTTTTTTTTTGAACTGCGCTTTGCAGCATGGCAATCTGTATATGGATGAGAACCATTGCTCATCAAATGTGATAACCCAATCAGAAAATGCAATACAATTAGAATTATCAAAAACAGGAATATTGCACAACAAATGGCAATATGAGGTACGCAAAGCAAAATTCACAAATGCATTGTGTAACTATCAGGATGACTACCAGCCTTCCTGGGGTCATGTTATTGTTTTGATGGCTTTACAACCTACAAGGTTCTGTATGCCCTTCATGCCTATCAAGATGCTACACCAGATGCATCTGTGGCACACTATTGCATACCATGGTCGTCTGTAAGAATGTATGCACTGGTGACAGTCATGTATCAAGCAAAAAGAATGTTCTGAAGGGAAGGAGTCCAGAATATATTCTACTGGCATACATGAGACATGAAACTGAAGCACGCACTTTAGCAAAGTAGGTGCCAAAAATCCAAAATGTTGTTGAAAAAACTAGCTGCAGTCAACATTATTTCAATTCTCTTAACAGGACAAGTCCTTCCACCCAAACGTTAAGAAATATAAGAAATGTCACAGACCACAGGCGTATCATAATGGTTAATGGGATTCCCTGACAAACATTATGTGATAAAGATAGTTTTCATACACACAAAGTAGCGCATGATCCAGAATATTGCTTCAACCCTAGCAAACCACTATCACAAGTTTTGTTAGCTAGTTATACATATATATATTAAATTGCATATGAAATGAACGAAAACAAAGCACTGGAACGTAAAACTGATCTCAATCAAATTAAGCCCCATTTGGAAAACGGTGTGCCTGGAACATGCTAACGCCACTGTCTACACAACAACATAGATAATTTCATAAACAAAAACAAAGATCAAATGTTCCTAATAGCCACTGTACCAATGCGCACTCATTAATATGAACAAACATTCTCAATCGACCCCCAGAAGCCTGGGAATGGGTCGAGATCCTATCCAAACCCCAATCCGACCCTAATTATTTGAAGAGTGATGCAATCCTAATCCAATCCTCTCATCAACTCAAAGCCCTGATCCAACTTGTGTCCACAGAGATTACAATCCTAATCCGATCCAGATCCTAGTAGTATCCTAGGACCAAGCCCGTGGATCGTGTCCAACCGATCGAAGCGTCAAGGCCTGCTCCGATCCACTCCACTCCACTCCGCCACTTGCTCCCATGCAACAGCACACGCGCGTGAGACTTGACCAGGCTGTGAGCAGGCTTGGAAGCGACGCCTCTCTTCAATTAAAAAGACCGTGGGTCCCACATGCTAAAAATAGATGAAGCTTGAACGGTGGCCACCTCTTTCTCTGCCATCGAGCTGCGGCCTAGTTCAATTATGCAAAGCAGCAGCAGCAAGTGGCCGGTTCGGGCCTCGCGCGCGGCAAAGAAGCAGCAGTAGCATGCCGCGTGCCTAGCGGGGATCCACGAAGGCCCTTGCCTCCGATCCAAGGGCCAGCCCTTTCACAACAGGATGGGCTTAGTTAGAGAATCTGATCCTTCTAAAATAGAATCCGATCCTTCTAAAATAGAATCCGATCCAATCCGGCCTTTATTTTGTAGAGCCCATATATTATCCAAACAAGACAGCCCATGGATTAGGATTCAAGTTCAGCCCTTGGATCTAGCCAGCCCATCAGGACTCCTTAATGGTGTGACAGGTAGTATATGTACAAATGAACCGTTCTTTGAATACATTTTACACATAAAAGCACTGCATTACAAAACAATGGAAACAAGCAGCACAACCTGTAGTAACTGGAATAGGAAGGGGTTGCCGGCACACAGAAGAGCGACAGAGGGCTAGAGTTAAGCCCAAACTGCTCTGCGCTTGGTAGAATAGAGGTGAAGGAAATAGATTAAACTTGCTTGCCTCTTTCAGATTACATCATGACCTTTATATAGATGTCTTTACCCCATGCGCAAGATAGCAACCAAGTTCTAACCAACTCAACCTAAACAAACTTTATCTCTAAATGAACTCAATCGCTAAACAAACTTATCTCCTAACAAACCAAATCTTCTTGAACTAACTCTGAATGTTTATCCAGCTAACCCTGCTGAACTACTGAATCTTGTGCCAGCACTGCTACTTGCTGCCATAGGTATTTGGACCGGACCAGGGATTAGACCGGTGAAGCCCTCGGTTCACGGTTTGATTGTTGGTCTAACCAGTTGGACCGACAGTCTAAAACAGTTTAAATAAAGATTTCACACTAGACACAAGTGCATTTCATTGTGCGGGGCTAGGGAATGAGCTCCCCAACCTATAAGTCTCATGTTCAAACCCCATACTAGATTATTTTTTCTCTATTTCCATCCCTCCCTCCCTAGAAACCAGGGGTTCAGCTGCTTTTTCGCAGTTCAACTGCACACCAGGTCTTTTAAGTGGACCGAACAGGCCAGGGTCCTGGTTCCAGTTTTTCATGGTCGGACTCGGACCACCAGTCCAGTCTGGTCCAAATAATTATGCTTGCAGCCCCCACATAACAGTAACATCGCAGGACAAGCAGCAATATGCCACATGCCAATAATTTAAACGGGTAGATAGGAAGTCAGGATCATTATAATGATTTTAAAACTGAAATGGGAGCATCCGTCATCTGTTCCTACTGCATGATCGCCACAGCAAATCTGATACACTTTTGTGTAGCAGCATACTTATGTGCAATCATGCGAGTCTGACACATAATGAAACAAAGCAGATGCCAAATGTGGTAAGGAAAGGATTCGAGAATATGTACTAGAGGTACGAAGTATTGGCAACAGAGCATGTACCACAGTCACAAGTTAAAGAGTCAAGATGATCTTTGTAGACATTTTCTGACATGTGAGATATCAGGTCATAAAATCAGTTTCCTACCTTGTTTCCATATCAGAACCTCGGCCAAATACAATAGGAAGAGGTCCAGCCCAAGTAGGTGCAACAGCAGCAACAGCACATGGTCTTATAAGGCCCTTACCAGCTGCACGAATTGCTATTGTTGCTGCATGACCACCTCCAACAATGACCAGTTCATCATCTGTTCATGGGATAGATGGTACAGTCCATCACTAATCGAATGATGAAGTTAAAGGGAAAGGATAAGTATAAAACTATTAACACAATGGGAACCTGATTCGAACTTTGTTTAAGGTATTGAAAAATCAATGAAACTGTATTGACCAGAACAATCTGTATAGCGATCAACAACCAAGTCAAGTATGTTGTGTGACTTCTGGAATATGATCCACCATAAATATCATAAAAGATCATTTTCTAGTTTGAAATGTATTTCTGCTGAACATTTATCCTCTTATTTAACTGTAGTGTTGCTGTACTTATTTACATACATTTATTGGTATTCAGGATCCCCATCAGATGTCAGGTTTCAATTGCCAAGTTTTAACATAAAATAAGACTTTTCTCGAAAATATGCCTTCTGTATTATTTTTAGTTGACTACATATGGAATTATGGATCCTTGACCAGAGGTAACCTTGTTCACAAACATAGTATTTCTGGTTGTACCATTGAACAGCCTGAACTTGGAACCACACATCTTTTTCTTTGTGTGTGTGTTGGGGGGGGGGCGGCCAATAACAGTGTTCACTAAACATACTCACAAAAATGAAGTGTGTTGGACAGTTAAAAAAATGCACTGAAAGAAGACTATAATCAGGTTTACCTGCATTTGCAACTGGACTGTTTGGTGAATTTATTAGTTCAACCAGAAAGCTTTCCATCACATCAGCATTGTAGTTCAGTGATGGCCTATCTGAATAACCAAGACCAGGCCAATCGACAATAGTAGCCCGGTAGCCAAGTTCTCCTTTTCGCCCAACAATATCTTTGGCAACCACCCTCCACTCCTCCACTGTGCTAACATCAGAGATCGTAGGGATCATGAGAATGTTCTTCACATTCTCAGCAACCTCCTGGTCATGTTCCTCGTAGTATATGTTTACCGGCTTATTCTCGAATTTCCATTCCCATTTCCCAGTCTGCAAACACATTCACAATGTTATAGCACAGGTAACAGCAGACAGAGGCAGGACAAAATTGGTATTTGGTAGTATAAACTTTTGTCAAAGACATATCATTCTTAAGTCTAATGTAGGATATCTTCCACTAGAGTAATTATATTCACACTAACATTAACAGAACAGCTCAACAAACTGATACACAATGGAGTCAGTTGAAACCATGCCACAATTCAAAGGGGGAAAACAAAAATGCTTTGTGTGCTTTTGCAGGAAGCTAATGATGACATTCAAATGCATGTTATACCACATCTCTAGTGTTAGCCTAAGAGGTCCAGACTCCACTACATTCAGCTAAGCAGTCAATCATACTTTCACTCACACTAGGCTTTCTGGCAAATATCTGAACCAAAGTTAAACTGATTATTTTCAGTTATGGAAGGTCCCATGATATGATAACTGATAGTAATACAATATAGACTAATAGAAATGGAGACAACAAACCAGAAAGTTTTTAAGTTCTTATTCTAAATGATGTTAAATTTGGGCCAGTTTACTAGGCTTCCTGCCTTAGCAGACAGAAACCTGAAACATGGCCATGTTCCATATTTCGGGAATGTCATTCTGAGAACATTCACGTTCCCATTCTAGAAATTTATGTTCCTATAGTATAAAAACATGAACTTGGGGCCAGTTTACTAGGGCTCCTGCCTTAACAGCCGGAAACGTGAAACATGGCCATGTTTCTGGTTTCGGGGACACCATTCTGAGAACATTCAAGTTCCCATAGTATAAAAGCATTATAAAGCATCAGTCCACGTTCCTGTTCCCTTTGGGGAACATGGCTGTTAACGCTTCTACTTCTGATTACATGTAGGAAGTGATTCTCACGGAGAAATTATTCTCCATGATTCTCTAGGATAAACTATATGTAGGAAGTGAATCAGGACAAGCTAGAGCATGTTTTGGTTCAGCATGTGAGCCTCGCCTCACCTTGCCCCGACAGAAACAGGATATAGAAACGTGTTTGGTTTATTGGTTACCTTGCTGTGTTGCATCAATGCTTGTACAGGCCAGTTTTTCTTGCTGGAGCAAGAGAGCTGAATTGGCTTGCCATAACAGGCAAGGTTATTCTCGACTGGCAGTGAGGCCAGGCAAGCAAACCTTGCTGCGCATCCAACCGTGCCACTAGTTTTCACAGCTCCCAACCCCTCAGACCATTACATAGAACCATACCCTAGAATAACTTCTTTGTAAAATATCATTTGACTGAGATCCCATGGCCCTAAGTGCTCAGCTCTTCCAAGGAATTAAAGAGATACCTGATCAACAACCATTTGTCCTCACTATTAAGTTACATGCAGTGAAAGTTCGAACCCACTAAACTGATGGGGAAGGTGAGCAGTTGACTTTATATTTCAACACTCACCTTTTGTCCAATGATTTCCCAAATTACAATCATAAACCCGGACTAAGGTTAACCAAGTATGATGCATGTTGCCAGCTGGTAGTGTTTAAAACTTAAAACTAGCATTATTGTGTATACTATATTCCCTACAAGATAAGAGCTAAAGAGCTATTGCATTTTCATTCTGTGGACATGTCAATTTCTTCAGGATCCGCACCCCAATATTTCAGCGACTGAAAATAGTACATATAACGGAAATAGCCATTATGTTACTAAATTAATTTAACCGTAAAATGTTGGGAATCGCAACCCCCAAGTGCCCTGCAATATGGGATCTCAAAGCACATCGATGCAGCTCGCATTCGAATCAACGCGCAACGAATTTCGGGCTTGTTCAGCTACCTGTTCAACCGCACAACACAGCGATCTCAGCAAGGCACTGAGCTCAACCAGACAGGCAACCGAACCAGCGAACAGTACATCACTAGCAAATGAGTAAGCACTGGACGATCGCACCTTGGAGGGCGGCGGGGCGGGCTTGACCGTGGAGGCTGGAGGGGAGGAGGCGACGGCGCGGACGGCGAGGCTCCTCGCCCGCCGTTGAGGAAACACACGGCAGGGGACCGCGACAGCCGGGAAGAAGAAGGCGGCGGCGGAAGGAGGCATGGCGATGGGAGGGGGCCCGCCCGGTGTTGGCGGCAGGCAGACGGGGAGGCAGGCGCAGGGTGGGAGTGGAGAGGAAGCGGCGACGTGTGCAGCCGTCGACTCGGGAACTCGGACTGGACCGAAGCGATGAACCGGCCTCCTCTGTATACACTGGTGTTTGCATCCGTCTTCCTCAAGACCTCTCAATATTGTCGTCGAAAAAAAATTAAAAAAAAAGACCTCTCAATATTGTTCTACTAGATTTTTTTTCTTCCATTTTAAATTCTTTTTTTCATTTATTTTAGCATGCAGATAACATTAACAAACATACAAGTTCCTTATTAAGCAGCGAATTTCTCCACTCCATATGAGAAGTCAAAAGAGCGTCACCTCCAACCATCGTCTGTGTGAATCGATGTGAATTGCTTCTCATTTTTAGAATGTTTCTAATAGCTCCGCTCCATGTTTTTTTTTAGCCAAATAAATATTTAGAGTCAAATTTCTTATTATGGTTAGATGTGTGCTATTAATTCTAAGCATATATGGTGAGTTTGATTCACGTACAGGATAGAAAGTTGTGCAAATATGACGGTTGAAATCATATGATTTTTTGAGTTAGTATTAGATGATATAAAAATAGATATAAATTCACAAGAGGTACACTATATCTATATACTCTTATATTACTAAGACCCATTTAGAGGGTGCTAACCAATCAGATTTCAGCATTTAAAGAAAATGACATATGATGAAGTCATCTTCTATGCCACGTCAGCATCTCCCCCACCAACAGCGGCATCGTATGTAATTACCGCTACTGATCATTTCCATTTTCCAGTGATCGTGCTTCTGTTTCCAATGAGATCGTGCGTTCGTGCCTCGTGGGCTCCCTGCTAGCCACGACGTGATTTCAAACGTCTTACCTTTCTCCTATATAGATATGGATCGTTTCCTCTCCAATCCTTCCCGTCCCATT
>JAKNSH010530602.1:0-18494 GCA_027790015.1 Cymbopogon flexuosus
CGTGGATGTGGGTTCGATGCGTTCTCTCCTTTTTGGCGGATGCATCCAACCCGCATCTACAAGGAATATTCTCCTACTGGGATGAATCCAACCCACCACCTTTTCAACCAAACACCATCTCAACTGGGTCCAACCCATTCCAACCCCCTTCAACCCTCAATCCAAACACACCCCTAGGTGTTGAAATGCGTAATTACTCGTGTTTGGTTGGTTGCATAAGTTGTATATGGTTACCAATTCTCAGTGCCATCACCATGAGTAGTTATACAATTTGGTTGTCTCAAAACTAATCCAGTGTATTTCTAAAAAGAAAAAACGCATCAATTACAGCTATTATTACCATATATACTAGTGTAATGTTCATTCATCGCAACATGGATACTTCCGTAAGTCAAACTTTGTCACTGTGTCACAAACTCACACTATGCAGTAATGGACATTTCCTTCTAAATCTGGTTAATTTCTATGGCTGCATTTTGTTTGTTAAGTTTTGTTGTATTCATTCTGCTTAACAGGTGATTGGGGCGGTTCTTGGAGTAAAGCTCATTCAGTTAACTTTCCCTAATGTGGGTAAAGGAGCCCGCTTAAGTGTTGGTGCTCATCATGGTGCGTTAGCTGAAGGCCTAGCAACTTTCATGGTTGTTATGGTATCGGTGACTCTGAAGAAGAAAGAGATGAAAAGTTTCTTTATGAAGACATGGATCACGAGCATGTGGAAGAACACAATTCATATCCTTAGTTCGGATATAACTGGAGGGATCATGAACCCTGCATCTGTAAGCCCTTCTCACATCAGGCATGATACATGTTTGAAATACAAATGAAGTTTTTGGATTTGAGTGTTTATTCCTTATTAATTTTACTGAGCGGTCTGAAAAATACAAGCAACAAATTTGTTATGATTCCGACAGTCCATGCACTCTCCTGGTTTGCATACTCTTGTACTCATACATATGTATTATTGCATTATGTTATGATTGATTTACACATTCTTCTCTTTGACACTTGTCAAATATTTTGCGATCTTGTAACTGCCAAGTGGATCATGCAGCAGAACGGTTTATATGATGGTGTGCCTCATAAGATGTCTTGCGTAGTGTGCATTCCTTTTTTTTTTGTGTATGTTGTAGAAGTATTGGAAAGTTTGTTCTGCAACAGTCATTGTAGATATGAAAAACAAGCTTCAGGTTTAGACTTTTGCTCCTGTTATACCTGCCGTGAGCTTCAGGTTTAGATTTTTGCTCCTGTTATACTTGACTTTCATTGTTTATCTTGGTTCATGTAATAATTCTTTAAAATCCAAATTCATTTTTTTTTATTATTGCATGTTCTGGTATGTGCTTGTAGGCTTTTGCTTGGGCATATGCTCGAGGAGATCATACAACATTTGACCACCTACTGGTATATTGGCTGGCGCCCCTGCAAGCAACCCTGCTGGGAGTATGGGCAGTGACCTACTTAACTAAACCCAAGAAGATCAAGGAGCAAGGAGCAGATGAAAACAAGACCAAGAAGGAATAGACAATTCTTGAATTAGAGCTAGAGCTTCATACCATCTTTGTAGTCAGATAACTTATGGAGTATTGCTTCATTTCATCTTAACCACACAAGGTGAAATGTTTTGAAGCTAATCTAAGAAATGGCAATCTATCATGGTCAGCTTCTGACCTTGATCTGTAATTCAGTAATTCTTGTATCTGGCTTAGCTTAGATTGTGCAGAAGCTTGTAAATAACCATTCCAGGCTTCCATTCAAGATATTGTTGTATTGGAAACAGTATACATGGTTTTTTTTTTTTTGCGAACAGTATACATGGAAGTTAAAGCTTCTCAGAGTTAACTCACAGCCTACACTATTATTCCACAACATTGTTGATTGTATATACAGTTCCATTATCTATGATAATTGGAAATTGCAGTCTCATCTAGTTTCCAGGAAAACGAACTACTAGTGTGCGCTGTGAATGATCAACTGGAATCTTTTTCTGTTGCATATTCCTGGAAGGTCCTTCGAATCCTGCAAATTCTTTGAAATTTGGCAAGGACATTCCAGGATTTGTGCTGAAGATCTATATACCTGCTAGCTGCAGCAGTACATAGGAATATCTGCAGACATCCAAATACATAGGAATATCCCCAAAACTGTTTGTTAGTTCAACTGAGTACTGGTCCGATGCCAAACTTTCGGAAATCAGCTGATTGCCCTGCCGCACTGTTATTTGATCAAAGGAATCGCTATTTGATGGTGCAGAAAGTCTAGGTTCTACTCAAAATTAGAATTATTGAAGCTGTGTTTCCCTTGTATGATAAGATGATTCTATGACAAATAGTATTCAGTTACTGTCTGTTTCCCTTTCTATGATAAGTTGATGATTCTAAGAATCACTTGCTGTCGGCAGAAGTTACATACCATGGATCTTACATTACAAATTGCAATCATGCATAGGCATGGACATGTTTGCGCGCATCTGAGTAAACTCGCGATTCAACCATCAATGCGTGGATCACTCATTCATCTTGGACCTGGGGCTCATCATCGTCTCCGCTGTCAGAATCCAAGGGACTGAAAAACTTGCCGTCCAGCAGGTACGAGCCGACGGCGAGCCGCACGACCCAGACGTCCTTGGGCTTCCGCGCCATGATCCTGCTCGACCAAAACTAACCAGCATCAAGGCACGCACTGTGTACAGTTACATTCTCATGTGCACTGCTAGAGTGCTAGAGCACTAGTTTGTACTAGTACCTTCCGACGTCGCCGGCCTTGACCTGACCATCATTGTGCCGGAGCGACGGTACCGACGCGGCGGTCTTGAGCATCACGGGCGCCTCGACGATGACGATCGGGGAGCCCACCTTGAGCTTCGACTTCGTGTCGGCGCCTGCTGCCACGCTGCCTCCGTTCGGCGCGCACCGGACCGCGAAGCCGCCAGGACGACGGCGTCGTCGTCCCGGACCCGGAGAAGCTGGGACTCGCCGCGGCGGTGAGAGAGAGACGAAGGACGAAGAGACGGCAGCCGCGAGCAATGGGTGTAGCATCCTGTCGTACCCACCGAAAAAACAGGCACAGTACAGAGGTAGTAGGCCGGGCTCAAGTTTGTGGAGGTAGCTGCTACCTCTGCCGCTCTATCAGCTTCACCTCGCCATTGCTGCTACACCTGCGTCAAGTTTGTGGGCGTTGTGGTGATGGAGTTTGGGTCCTCGCTCAACGTGTGGCTCTGATGGAATGGGTGGAGATGATGCGGTACTCTCCGCTCTATTTATTGATTGAAAAGTGCGTGCTTGAGCGCTGTGGTGGCGCCAAGCCAACGACTGGGGAAGTGAACGGTCGCCGTTTGTCCCATTGTTCGGGTTCCCTTGTTATCCATTCCTTATTATCCGTTCAGCCATGCTGAGAGATACGGGAGGAGTCAAAAAAGCAGAGGAAGCTCCAGCTCAAGCCCAGAGGCCCACGAGAGAAAGAAGGCCTAACCTGAGAGTAGTTGGGCCTAATGTGGCAAGGAGACGACAAACGGGGGGAGAAAGAAGGCCCAACTCATCGTCCCTCGGCATCCGTTCAAAAAAAAAAAAAAAAAAAAACTTCGGTAGTTTGGTGTGCAAGACTGCAAGTGCAGTGCAAATTGCATTAGCGGTACTGGTTTTGACTGCAGGTATCCGGGTTCCGGGAGGCAAGGACATTTGTTTCATTTTTTTTTTCAACCAAGGGGGATCCCCCATTTCCATTGCAGAGTGCCACGGAAATACAAGAGTTTAGAGATTGTTTCAGGTAGAACAAGAACGAGATAAAAAGGGCAGACAGGAGGAGTGACCCAGAACAAGGTCAAGTTTTAAGCTGCCAGGACTACATCACTACCCAAAAGGCCTTTCTAACGATCAAAGACGAAGATCAACAGGAAAGACACCAGCGAACTCAGATTGCATGGTCCTCCGCCTGGCTATCATCATCATCGTGCGGGGCTTCCAGCGTCAACAGCCCAGCCGCCGCTTGCTTCTGCTTCTGCAACAGTTGCACCGCGATCTTGATCATCAAGTTGACTCCTTCCACCCACTTCTGTCTGTCTTCTTTCTTGAGTAGACCTGCCCAGAATTTCATTAGAGCTCCTGCATGACATAGAATCTCAACTGGGTTGTGGAACTTTCTGTTTTCGAAACAAATTTTGTTCCTAGTTTTCCATATGGCCCAGCAAATCGCTGCAATCCCCACAGCATGAAATGTTTTGCCATGTGAAATCCATTTGTTGCACCAGGCCCAGCTTTGCCTAAAGTTTCTGGGGATATCAGATGCCCCAATACAGGTTGCAACAGTAGCCCATACTACCTTTGCAACAGGACAGGTGAAAAAAAGATGTGAAACATCCTCATTTCTATTGCAGAAATAACATGGAGGGTCCCCTTGCCATTGCCTTTTCACCATGTTTTCTTTAGTTAGCACTGCATTGTTGGCTATCAGCCACAAAAAAATTTTGATTTTCTCTGGGATCTTCCCCTTCCAGATATGTTTAAATTGAGGACCCCCCTCAGAATGGGACAGGGCATTATATGTGGACTTGACAGAGAATAAGCCCCTCTTTTCTAATTTCCAGACCACCACATCTCTTTCAGCATTGAGCTGAACCTTAGATGTATCTTCCCAGATTTTGCTCCATTCACAAGACAAGGCTGGGGTTAACCAACGACTAAAAGTGATGGAGTTGTAGTCGACAATTACCTGCCTAACAGTAATGTCCTGTTGCCTACAGATTTTATATAAATCAGGATATATGGCACACAAGGGATTGTCATCAATCCAACAATCTTTCCAGAAGAGAGTTGTCTCTCCATTGTTGACCTTCATCCTCCTACCTTGCATGTATATATGTTTGATCTTAAGAAGATCAGACCAGCAAGGGGAGTCCCTCTGTTTGTGCGAAACTGAATGAATATTCTTTCTCCTCATATACTTGTGGGAGACAATTTCTTGCCAAATTCCATCTTCTTTTTCCAGCTTCCACCACCACTTACATAGGAGGCTTAAGTTCATTCGCCTGATATCCTTGATACCAATCCCACCTTTCTTTTTACTCTTACAGATCTTAGGCCATCTGACCAAATGATATTTTCTTTTAGCATGTCCCCCTTGCCAAAAGAATTTTCTTCTAGTCTTATCTAAATCATTAATGATGGTTTTTGGCAAAAGATACATGGACAAGTGATAGGTGGGGGCATTGTTCAGACTTGCTGAAATCAAGGTAGATCTTCCAGCAATAGACAAAGATGAACCCTGCCAAACATCTAATTTTTTGGCAGTTTTTTTCAAGCAATGGAACCCAGTCTATCACATGGAGTCTGCTGGGACTCACAGGTACCCCTAGGTATTTAATAGGAAAATATCCCAGCTGGCAATTAAAAATTTCGGTATAAGTGAGCGCCACATCCTCATCATCATTTATCATAACAATTTCACTCTTGCTGAAGTTTATTTTGAGTCCAGCCATTAATTCATAAAGATATAGCAGGAGCTTAAGATTTCTGGCTTTTTCAACATCATGCTTCAGACAAATTATGGTGTCATCAGCGTACTGGAGTATGGCCACTCCAGTAGGGATTATATGTTCAACCAGGCCAATTATCAAATGATTTTTTTGTGCTTGCATAATCAACTTGCCTGATCCACCCACACCAAGTGGGGTTGAATCCTCTGGCTGCTAAGCAGGTGAAAAGGAAATCCCAATTCACTTTATCGTAAGCTTTTTCGAAGTCTAGTTTCAAGATTACTCCGCATTCTTTCCTTTTTTTTGTCTCATGTAATATTTCATGAAGAGCGAAGACTCCAGACATTATGTTTCTCCCCTTCATGAAGGCAGATTGAGCTTTGTGTATAAGTTTCTCAGCAAAGGGTTCAATTCTAATAGTCAAAGTTTTAGTAATCAATTTATAAAGGCAATTCAGCAGGCATATAGGCCTATATTGTTGGATCCTCGCAGCATCTGAAGATTTGGGAAGCAATGTGATGATACCATAGTTGAGTCTACTTATGTTGGCTCTTCCAAGATGAAAGTCAGAAAATAACATGACAATATCAGCTTTAATAATGCGCCAGCATGATTGGTAGAACTCAATAGGGATATTATCAGGTCCAGCTGCTTTGTTCTTTTCCATTTGGTAAAGAGCATTCCAAATTTCTGCTTCAGAAAAAGGTCTGCATAGCTGGTCATTATCTGTTTTAGATAAATGAGTAGCATTTTCCCAAATACTATCCTTTATTTGAATATTCACACTGCTAGTTGGGCCAAATAAATCACTATAATATTCAGTGGCATGTTTCAACAACTCTTCTTCTTCTTCAATCAGAATCCCATCATGTTCAAGACTAAGAATTTTATTCTTTCTTTTCCTCCCACTTACAATTCTATGGAAAAATTTGGTGTTTTGGTCACCATGCAACAACCATTGTTCATGGGATCTACTATGCCAATATGCCTCTTCTTGCTCTAGGAGAGTAAGGCTTTCATTGATAATATCAGCCTTCCTCTGCCATTATTCTGGGGAGAGATTTTGAGACTCTTCCAAGGTTTCTAAAGAGGCCAGTTCCTCATTTAATTGATTTTTCATTTTTTTATTAGCACTCTGGATATTCACACCCCAACCTTTACAAAATTTCTTCACTAACTTCAACTTCTGTTGTATTTTATCGATGGCAGATTCTGCTCTACATGATTTGTTCCAAATTTTCTCAATATGATCATAAAATTCAGGATTCTGCAGCCAACTAAGTTCAAATCTGAACTGGATTGTCTTACTAGGAGGTAAATCTCCTGTTAGAACAATCAGATGATTGTGGTCAGAAAGATCTCGAGGTAGCTTTTTGACCATAGCCAAGGGAAAACAATCCTCCCAATCTTTGGTCATAAGCAATCTATCTAATTTTTTCAGAATGGGGACCTCTTGATTATTGGTCCATGTAAACATTCCTCCATTCATGGTGAGTTCTCTCAACTCATGAGTATGTATGAGACTATTAAAAAGCCCAGAGCATCTATGAACCCCTCTATTCTTGTTTCTTTCATTAGCATATCGAATGATATTAAAATCACCTCCAATCAGAAGGGGCTCTCTACTGGAAGAACAGAACTGAGAAAGCTCAGCCAGAAATTCCAGTTTATGCTCCTCATGTGCAGTGCCATATACAGTCAACAAATTCCATTTAATTCTATTTTGCTTGTCCCAAAGATTGACTTGGAGCATATACTCCCCTTGCTGGAAAGAACCCACATCATAAAATTCATGTCTAACTCCTATTAATATCCCCCTAGATTTGCCCTGGGAGGGATTCCATAACCAGAGGAATTCTTGGTTAGGATCAAAATTTCTTAGAATCCCATCAGAGCAGTCCTCCACCATTGTTTCCTGAAGACCAATGAAATGGAGGTTGTATTTTACAATTAGGTTTTTCAGAAAGGTAGCAACCTAAATTTTCCTGAGGCCCCTACAATTCCACATCAAGCCTTGTAATATCATTTTTTCCTGGTTTTTGTTTTGGGGCCTGGCTGAGGATTTATTTTTCTTTTTCCTCTTCGCCCACGCAGATCAGGATCTTCCTGTATCTGTCTATTTTTATTGGCCTGGAGGCTAGGAGAGAGTTTGAGCTTCTTCTTTCTCTCCTTTACCTTCTTTTTTGACATTACAAGGATGAAATCCTCACAATTTTCATCACCAGATATTTCCTCCTGATCCCAGGCAATGGGATAGGGGAACCCTCAACAGCATTGACGGTCTCAACTGACTCAGTTTGAGACTGTGATTCAATCTTTTTTTGCTTATTATACATCTCAATTCTAGCAACCTCTATATCATGCAACAAGTCAAAAGTTTCAAAATCATTAACATCAACATTAACACCCATGTTTCTCAGATAAATCAGAAATCTCATGAATTGGCAGAATGGAGAACATATTATTAGTCTGGGGATTACCTTCCAAGTTTCTCTTCTTCGCCATCTTCTCATTTTTTTTGTGGTGGTGAGGGTGGGATCCTTCAGGAGCCTGTCACTCCTCCTTCGCAGGGGCTGTGGGGGAATCACCATCTTTGCTTCTGGAGCAGGTTTCTTCACTGCCAGTTCTTCCTCCGCCACCACACCTCCCAAGTGCACTACCTCTTCCTCTTGCAGCTGACTACCCAGATCTTTGCCAATGGTATCTTCAGTGATGAACACCTCAGGGGAATCAGTCATAGGATTGATTGGGCAGACATTTATGGTGTCAATATGTTCAGATTCAGTCTTTGTGGTATTCCTCATAGCTTTTTCCATCAGCATCTGCTCCACATCTGCACTGTTACCATTATTAGCAACAATCCATATCTGTTCACCTTTCGCATTGGTTTTGGATGATTGACCAGTTTCCAGAGCGCTATGGGGGACTTCCTGAGAGGAGTCAGATCCAGTATCCAGCTCTTCAAAAGTTTCAGGGATAAATACTCTATCCTTGACCTCAGATTCAGGTATGATATATGCTTTCTGAGCGTCTTTCATCATTTGGGACCCTCCAGTACTTGGCCTGGTATGAAATTTGGGGGGTGCCGACTGCATAGCCTGCTTCCCAGAGTTTTTGCCTCGCCCCTCCGAAGGCTCTTCAGAGTTTACACGGTGAGCGTCCAGCTTGGGCTTCTTATGGGGAGATTGAGTGTCCTTGATGATCACCCCAGTCTTCAGATTTTTCTCACTGATCCTCTGCTCCACTTCTCTTTCGAACCCAAAGTCATACAATGTCAAGCCAAGTGTACTTTCAGCAGATTCTGGGACTTGGTCTAGGTCCCTGCAGGCAATCTTGAGTCTCACATAGTCCACTCTGAATCTGGATTTCTCATCAACTTCTGTGACTAAGCCAACCAGTCCTCCAACCTGAGCAAGAGTAACGATGGACCTCTGATCTGGGGGAATGTTAGTCACTCTGAACCACCCCTGCTGTAATTGCCCTTTACCTCCACCAGATGGGTTCCAAGGGTCAATCTGAATCATTGCCTGCCCTCCTTTCAGAACCATATTCTTGATGTTGCACCATTCAGATGCCATTTTGGCTGTGGGAAATCTGAGGATAAAAGTTGACTCGTTGACTTGGCGTGCAACCCAACGCCAAGCATCAGCCCCCAGCAAATTCATGAACATATGCTCAATATCCTTAGCCCCAACCTTCCCCTGGGTGACAGTGATTACCACAGAACAAACCTTCTCCCTAGCAACCTTGCTATCAATAATCTCGGGGATATGAAAAAAGCTCTGACCCTCCACTTGGGTGGCACATAATTCAGGACCATAGTTCCAGGGCAGACAACTTTTGCACTCATAAGTGGTATGGGTATTGAAACCGCAAATCTCACACATGTATCTACGGCAATCAACAGTAGCATGATTCGTGAACCCACAAATTTCACACCTGGTACCAATAGCAACAGATACCTGACCGGGACGGCCTCCACCGTGCTGCCCTGTAGTACTCTTCTCATCAGGCTTGTCATATTTCCACCCCTCACTTGATTCACCATGCACAATAACCTGGGCATCCCACTTGGGGTCACCAATCTCGTTGTCCTGATTCTGCGGGATCTCACCTTCCTCGCAACATTTGTTTCATTTGATTTGGTTTACGAATGATTTTCTATAATAGGGATCCTGGTCCTAGGTACTATGTATGATTTGAGTACCAGCAGAGTTGCAGTTGCAGAGAAAAGTAAATCACCAACACTGAAGAGCGTTCCAACGCCCTGTCGGGAAATGGGTCCGTTAGCACGAGTCCAGGAGGTCCATGTGACATGCCCTTTTCTCAGCGCATGTGGGCCCGTGAAAGGCGGTCTGGCCCAGTTCAGAACTCCAGATCCAACTGTCCGCTACATGATCATGTAGATGCTCGTCCTTTTCAGTCTCTCTTTTGCTGTATCCAGTTTCCGTTTTTCTGCTTGGAGAACGCAATTAGGCCAGTGTAAATAGCAGTGGCGGAGCCCAGAATTATACTTAGGAGGGCCGGTCAAAACCAACATCTCAAAACTAAGTGCAGCTCAACTCGTTACCGGTGATTGTCCGGGTTAATTCAATGACTGGAGCAAGTGCTCGCAATTTTTATATGTATCTTAAGATCTAAGACACTGTCTTTTTAGTAGTAAATGACATGCTCGTTGATAAAAGACGTCTATGGTGACTTTTAAGTCTAGAATATGGACTCAATCTTTTGGTGACGACGATTTATATCATCTAGTTATGTTTTATATGATTTTATTATCTAGAAGAGATTAATAGGTACACTATAATTTTGTATGATCTCATTTTTAATATTAGTACAAAATATTTAGTTATACTAGTAATTTCTTTTGTTGTCAAATATCGGAGGCGGCCATGGCCCCTGCCAGCCCCTGGCTCCGCCAGTGGTTAATAGAGTTTTAAAAGAGTTTCGTTCTCATCTAATGTTGTGTTTCTCATTTATTAGCAGATTAATTACAAAGAGAGATAGGGTTTTAATAACTTTGTGACGAAACTCACTACCGAAACTGGTGTCACTAGAAAGATAATAGCCAAACACTCTTTTTCATATATACGGAGAAAATAAAAATGTTGGCCTAAACTGAATAATTGCCTAGGCTTTCCATGGAGGAAAATGTCTATGCATGTTCAAGTCTCGCGCTCAGTATGGATGCTCCTTTACACCAAAACATCTTGCCAATGTTATTTTCGATCCACTCTTTGTAGTGCGTTTAGCGTAAAAGGCCCTACCAAGAACAAAACAAAAGTGTTAACTCGTGGACATTAAGGACTCCACGTCATCCTGACACGGGCGTCCTATTCTTTCATACCTATCCACTTCGACATGCCCTAATATTCACTGGACCTTTTTATCCTTTACTGCTGGGGCATTTGGATGGTAAGAAATGATGCTATCTTCAAAGGTCAAGCTCCTCAAATTCTGATGTCAAAGAGAAACTTTGCTGCAGAAGTTAGTCTTCTTCAGCATAGGATGAAGCCGACACTCCTTCCAACCCTTGAGTCATGGATTGCTCTGAATTTGTAATTGCTAAAATCTTCTTTGTTACTTTTAGAGTCCCCTAGTTGGTCTCCTGACCACACCTCCTGTAACTTGAACTCTGCACTTCTTTTTTATTAAATGTTTTTTTACAGTCCGAACCTCTGGCTCCTACTGATTTTTTTTTTAAAAAACATGCCCTAATAATACAATAATTTATCAGTGCACGAGAGCCACATCCATGTTCAGAATAGATTTTCTAAATCATACGTACTCTCGGAGGTTGGGATCGCGGCGCGTGCAGCGTGCGCTTTGGAGGCTTATTTATGCTCGAGCAGCGCTCTCCTCTCATCATGATCATGCAATGCGCCACAAACCCCTTTTCCCCGTGAATCATGTCTCGAGAGGCTTGTAATCGCTGATTGGTTGCTGTCATTGTGTCGTCAGACAGTTTGAAAGAAGGTGGTGATTATGGCAGATAAAATACTCCATGTTAACAGGTGAGGAACGGAAGGGAAAAAATACGGGCAAGATATTGTTGTCGTCAGATTAGTACCGGTAGAAATGCAGATATGGAATATGTTAGGAGAACAGGCACGGCAGAAAGATTTGGAATCATGGAGCGATGTCCGAACTCAACAAGTCGACAAAAAACGACACATGATTGCTTAAATCTTTCTTTAAGAAACAAACAAGTACGGGCAGGAGTAGGTAGCAGGTAGCACTGTGTGGATGTGGTGTGGCTCAAGCCCAAAACGTTCGGGGAAATATACCATAAGCCGAAGAGAAACAATTGATTCTATCTAGAGCAACTCTAAAATGCTATAGTTTTTTTCCTCCCCCGGCTTATATTGTTTTCTTTTTGACAAATCGGCTTATATTGTTTTTAGAAGAGGCGTGCGGTTGGTTGGCACGCATCGGTATTCAGTATTCTCAATGCTGCTAGGCCACATCCCACGTACTAACGAAATCATGCATGAAACACGCGCGCGCGCACAAACACAAAACAATCAACACAAAGAGACGATGACACACCAAGAAGTACCTTGGAATGGAGTACTCCGTAGTGTATTTTTGAGTAGGAGTAATGTATATATGCGTCTATGCAATTCTGGGCCTGCTTGGTTAGGGGGCAAAAGTTTGCCCTACTAAAATAAGGGCAAGCTAAAATTAGGATATTGTTAAATGTTGTTGTTAAAATTTTGGCAACATTTTTAGTAGAGCAATTGGTTGATTGTCATAATAAGGGTTTTTGTCAAGTTTCTCTTCATAGGAATTTATTTAAGAATGTTTTAGAGACTTGCCAATACTTTAGCATAAAAAATTGATGATGTTAATTTTTTACAATAAACCAATCAATGATCAAATTTTGACATACCCTACAATTTTGACATTCTCTAATTTTGGTTTGGTAAAACTTAGTTGCCAACCAAGCAGACGTGTTGCCCCGCGCCCGCGCCGCAGAAAATTCAAACGCGAATTGTACTCTGTTGGTACTGCGCAGGACAGCGCCATCATAGTCGCGCGTCCAGCAGACCAGCATGACGACGTCGACGAAAACAGCACGTCGACGGCGCACAGCGCCTATCATTCAGGGTCGTACCGTACGTATAGTCCGGCCGGCGGCGGCCGCACTCTGTTGTGCACTGAACGCCGCGCACCCGGCCGGCCGGCCTTTTTGACCGCAAGAAACGCACTCTCCCCCATATGGCCTTACAAGTCCCGCCACACACGTCCGTCCGCGCCGTTCCCCCAGTGCGGCAGCATCCCCAGTCCCAGGCAAGCGAAGCCGAGCACGGAAACCTCGTCGGTCGGCACGGCACGGCAGCCACGCGCCGCCGAGGACGCCGACGACACGAGCCAAGATAAGATGATAAGCACGCCGGTGCCGCGCGCCACCGATAAGACCGATACGATAGGGAGGTGAGGACGTGCGTCGTCTCGTGGCCGGCGGGCGCCTGGCCTCACCCGGCCCCCTACGGCCCTACGTACGCACGCACGCATGTGGTCGTGGTCGCACTCGCCTCCGATCGACAGCGTCTCGGCCTCCCGTTCCCCGCCTCGCCTCGCGCCAAGCGGTCGTCCGGGCGCGTGGGCCACGAGGGCCGCGTCGTTTTCCCATCCGTGAGACCGCCGCTGTCACGTAGCCGCTCCCACCTCCGGGCCCCGGGTTCCCCCGGACGAAGCTGCCGCGAAGCTTCCTCGGGTGGTGGCCATCCCGCCGGATCCGGGGCCGAGCACGACGTGCGCCGCGGCCCCAGCGACGTTGGGTTCGGTTCGGTTCGGTGGGGCTCCGGTCATTGGTTCGGCCGTCTGGGTTGGTACGGTACAGCCAGCGCCAGCGGCACGTTGGTTGTCTTGCCCCGGAAAGGCCACGCACGCAAGTTTACTGCCAGCAGTAATGGCCACGGAAAGCAACTGCAGCTCGCTCGCTCCCTCCCTCCGCTGCTGCCTGCTAGTACCACCGCCTTGACTCTGCTAGGTACGTGGCGCCCGGTACGGTGCCGATGACGCTCTGATGTTCGTTGGGGCCGCCGACTACGTGCCGGGTTTGTTCTTTGTTGTGCCCCCGATGCCGACCTCGCTTCACCGATAGGCCCCGTGCTTCGCACTGTTCCGCTCGGCGTCCATGAATGGCTGCGTGCGAGTGCGTTCTCAAAGGACCAGGCTGCTCTCCCGCTCTCCTGAACTACTATGTACATGTACTGTGTCTACTGTACGTCTTCACGGTCCACGCGAGCATCTACCACTATCTATCCAAATCGGACACGATCACAAGGATCCGTCACCTGTGGAGGTGGAGCGAGCGACGGATGCTAGGCGGCGACGGCGAGATGGCTACCGTCACCTGATATTCCGCTGTCGTCTGTGGCCAGGACCGGAGACACTAGCGGCCGTTCGTTCCCAAGTCATCGAAACATTCGGAGCATCAATCAAAATTTCCAAAGACCGCAGCAGCCATTCGTCCGGCCGGCATTTTCGGGCAAATTCTGCATCCTCTTTCTGGCGATCCAAAGAAGCACGGTCGTGTGGAGCTTTCGGCAATTCACTCCACCCCCTCTCGCGCGCACCTGCCAGGAAGCTTCCTAGTGCCCATCTCTTGTACGGGACTCTATTCTGACTGACGTGGCTCGATTCGATCAGGGGGGACGGACGTCTGGCTCTCGGCGCTTGGACAGACAATCCTTCCTATGGATCCACGAATTCTTCCTATCACTGCCAAGGATTCAATTCATTCCCAGCTGAGGTGGCGCCGTCAAAATGGTAGTGCCAGTAGCTTTACACTTGCGTCAACACTCGGTACTTCCAGAACCTAGCAGACATGAGAGCGATGGAAACCAAAAGGCAGCGGCAGCCATCTTCTGAAACAAAATATCAGGACTAGTACGCGTTGCTTTGTTCACGTCTGACGTCTATATCGCTACTGTTACGGCCGGCCTTTACCTCAAAGAAACCCGGCGAACATTCGCCTGCTATATTGGCCATTTGTTCTCTTCGGCCATTAGATCGATCGACGCCGGCCGGCCATCATTGCGCGAACGAGAGGAAGGCGAGACTCGCCCGCCACCTGATGGGAGAACCGAAATGGCGAGACTTTTTTTAGGCGCGTACGGTTGCGACCACGACAGGACATGCGTGTACCGAACTGGCACGGCCAGCGTCGCCCTCGCCTCGCACCTCGTGTGCTCGAGCGCCCTAATTCTCATTCTCCGTGGGAAGGGACAACAAACAGGGCGACGTGTTCTTGCCAACTCTTTTCGAGCGGTTGCCAACTTTGATGGAATGGAACATGCAAAAGCGCCCGACGCCGCATGTGGCCGCGCGGTCCGATGCCGAGACCTTTGGCGCCCGATCGATGCATGGCGCTCATACGGTACGCTAAACATGTGGTGATCGTGAGTAGAGTAGGTTCCACTTCCACACCAGGTTGTGGTCATCCGTCCTCAGCATGCTGTTCAAAAGAATCTTTCGATTCGCTGATATTGCTCGCTTTTACGTAGAGATGCAGCTGCTTTCGGAAGATTTTTTATTTTTTTTCCTTTTCTCCCGGCGCTTGAACCGTATGTCGACTGTGGGGTCGTTAGCTCGATCGTCGGTATACAACCTTCGGTTCCTAATCCAGCCTCGTTGAGTCGTTGTCTATGTATCTACCGCTGTATCTACCGCTGGTGAGAATATGTAATATTGGGACTGTGTAAACCTTCCACCCAATGCCTTTACAATGAGACTAAACCTCCGACTAATTCTACCAATTAGCCTAGGGCTTTGGGGCTACATCTGGCGGGTGCACTTACGCGCCCCCGTTTTATGCTTAACAAAAACTTTAAGGGCTCGGATCACCTCAATGAATGAATGACCGGTCTGATTGAGCCGTATGGCTACTTGCTTCAGGCGAGCAAACATAGTTGGGAATCTTGGGATTGGGAAGGCTGAGTCCAGAAGCTCTCTCCCAAGCTCGGCGAGATTGATCAAAGGACCTACCGTTACAAAACTAGGTCTACGCTCTCCTATGCACCACTGTAAACTCTTGAACACTATAACACGAAATCTCTAGAGATAGGGCTCAACACTCAAACCAAGATAAACCATCTTTCTTGTGTTGTGTTAAGCACGAAAGTCATACATATCGACCACTTAATCACTAGTTGTGGTTACAGACCACAACTATTAGAATTCATCAAATGTGATAGATTGTGGTCATTTGATAGGGACTTGACTTATCTATAAGGAATGCTATTTGTCCGTAATACAAACATTTTATGACTTCTATATAATCCACTCACGAAGCTCAACAATACAATTCCTCTCCACAAATCATATTCCCCTTGTCATGTAATATAAGGGATCCAAATGATAGTTGCTATTTCTCTTGAATATATAGTATTGGTTGTTTTCGGTGACTCTTAAGTTTAAAAGTAAAGAGGAGAGAGGAGGTTAATGATCCAGAATATCTTGTATCTTGGTACAAATTTAAACTTTGTATCCCTTATATTACCGGGGCGGAGAGAGTACAAATTAATAATATTTTTTTAGATTCTTTAGATCTCGATTAGTCCAGACTTGTAATGTTAGTTAGCACTGACTTGCTGCTATTCACCAGACACTCATTGGATATCTGCCGTCGATCCAAGAGGAGCATCCACGCTCGCTTGTGTCCCATCGGTCCAGTTGGCGCGCGTAATCTTTCCCAGAAGAAGTCGAACTCCTTTCCGTCCAACCAAAATAGCCAATCAACTGGTCTACAGCCCGAAAATCGACCGGGGGCAACACATAGCGGCAGTAATCATTCTGAGCATTGCAAAAGGAAGAAAATCCTGAAATTTGGTGGTTGTGTGATTGCTGCTTTCTGTGCAGTGTGCCAGTGTGCAGCCAACAACCTTGCAAGGGCCCAGCGGATTTATTGGCAGTAGTATATTGCTGCTTGGTCCTGCCATTCTCTCATATGGCTGCTTGGTCCTGCCATTCCTCATATGGCTGCTTGGTCCTGCCATTCGCTCATTGTTGTTGGTCTGCTTTGCTTTCACAAAAATAAAATAAATAAATAAAATCGAGTCTCACGACAGGAGCTTTTTAATCGGTAGACGTGCACATGACACCAGCCCAAGTGCGAACACCGAACAGTGCGTCTAACTGGAATTTGTATAGTCGCCACGCGAACCAGGTGGGTATGAAATTTCAGTACTCCACCTGATTTTTTTTTTTTCTGGCCACATACTCCACCTGCATTTGGTTTGACTGAACAGCTTGATAGCAACTGAAGATTTTTTTTTTTTTTTTGAGAGGAACAAGTGAACATATTTGGTTGAAGGGGAGTTGAGGTTTTATTTTATACTTCAACTAAAGAATGTTTTGTGTCGCTTCTTAAGTCGTTGTAATTCCCATCCGACCATGGTGCAAAGCATGGCACCTATTAAGATAGGAGTTTCCCCACATGGTCTAATTTGTGTGTCTTGTTCCATGAAATTTTTATTTACAATTGTCGCTGTTGCAATGGCTGGGAATGTGGGTGTGTGGGTGTGTGGGTGGGGGATGATCCCAACGCATCTGCGCCTCTCGTTTATTATTTATTTTATTTGTGTGTGGTGTGCATGTTGGAGAAAGCCAAACACGCTAGCAATTTCCTAGTCTTTAGATTTTGATCCCATATACCACCCTGTGTGGCTTGCCAACGCTGTAAGATTGGTGTTTTCTTCCTTGTGTACGTACCTGATTTTCTGAGACCGAGAAAATTAAAGGTTCAGGGCCACGGGCGTGGCCGTGCGGTTGTAGCCCTTGGGACCTGAAAAGGGTCACTTGAAGTGGCCAATGCAAATGCAATTGCAATCAAACAAACTTTTGGTGGTGACCCCTCGCCCTCGCACGTCCTTTTCCTGGGCGGTTTGCCACAAGCCACAGCGCATGACACCTCGCCCCACCGCTTTATAGCGCCACCCCACCACCCTCGTTTCTCCCCGAGCACATCCTCCTCCACTCCAATCAACCTAGGACTCGCTCCTCCTGGAGAGCTCTTGCGAGCTCTGAGCTCGGACCTCCTCGCAACTGCCGCCGATCAGCCTGCGCCCAGAGCTGGAAGGTGAGCTCTCAGTGCCTCGGCCCCGAATCTGGTTCTTGTGTAGCTCTGGCTCTGGTTTTGGATGTGAGCTGCATCAATTTTGCATTTGGATTAGTGTCTTTTGAGATGCAATTCTGAGAGTTTCGGGGGCAAAGAGTAGGAGCTGCAAGGTACCTTGTTGTGGCATTTTCGTTTCGGTTGTCCTGTGAAAGATGTGCATTTCCCTTTGGCGGGTTTACCATTTCCAGCTCATCTGTGTCTCCGTGACCTTTCCCTCCACGCCACCTTCTCTCCTTTTGCTCTTTCTCCTTTGGTCTCTTTCAGCAACACATACATACGCACATCTGTAAAGTGAATTTCTCTGTTTTGGTTATGATTGATCCGTCACCCGTGTCAGTTAATCAGCAAGTGGTGGTTGTTTAATACTATGTGCCTTGTGTATTTCTCTATGCTTTACAGCTATGATATGAATGCTTTGCTTGCAAAAGTCTGAACCATCTGTAGGCTCCTTTGTGCAGCCTTCTTTCTGTGGGCGCATGTCTTACCTAGGAGAAGCTTTTATATTGACCAAACTGGATTGAATCATTCTGGTTTGGACCTGTCCGGTCATTTTTTTATCATTGTGATCTCGTGTGCTTGTGTTTGCGAGAGAGTTAAAAAAAACACAGGATTTACATGAGTCTGCGCCTTTTCCCCTTGTCCCTTTTGCTGCTTGTTTACTCAAATGTTACGGGTCGAAATTTTTATGTTATCACAAGAGGGACCCTCCGCCTAGATGTTTGAGTTCTAACTTCCTGAATTTATTTGAATCAATGGCCCGCTTGCCATTTAGTCTTGCCGTACTTTTTTTTATCCTCTGTTCATTTCTTTTATCCATGGCATACTGTTTGGTAAAGTCTAATTTCCCTTTCATTTTTTTCCCAATAATTTCAATCAGATTCAGTCAAACGGAACTTTTCT
>JAKNSH010530747.1:0-11230 GCA_027790015.1 Cymbopogon flexuosus
TCAGTCAATTTGTTCTCCATCGTATACCACATCAGAAGCTATGGCATCTCGATCTGTCTGACTTGACCTGACTCAGCTTTACAAATACAGTATGTTTGCTAACATGTGCAGACATGAGTACTGGTCTACCAATAAGATGAACTACCCAAACCAGGTTCCGAGATAAATTAAGCCGACTAATACAGTCAGTCACAGTGGTTGTGGTTGAGTGGTCCAAAACATAGAGAGATGTTCAGCAGCATATCTCCCAATTCCCAAAAATTAATATTCACATCCAGCAAGATATATGTAATATATGCATTATGCAAACCAACTATCCAACCAACTGAAATGAATCATTCACCAAGATATAAGTTTCTCGTTCCCTGAAAGTTGAAATCATACACAAGAGTTCGAACAACTGACACCCTGGCAGTGATCAAAACAGTCCAAACACTGCAACTATTTGAATTCTGTTCAAGACCTTTGTGAATAATAATAAATAGTAACATCAAGTCCAGAAAGCAGGTGCAGACGATATCAGTGATCAATTCAAATCAAGCATCCAACTGCGTCAAAAATCATGTGGCATTATTTGGACCAGTGGCGTGCATGCGACAACAATTCCCAGCGCTACAAGCACCAGCCAACAGTGCCTTCACATGATAAAGTGCAGATGCTTCATTTGATCAATCATTGTCATTCATGGATGGGATTAGACTTTATAATTAGGCACTAAAATTATATGCAACCACTAATATATGTGCAAACAGAGATGACAAAAATGTCTAGTTGTTACAACTGAAAGCAACTACACATAAATTGGACTAATAAAGAGATTGTGTATCAGATTATTAGATCCTTGGGCTATGCTGGTAGCAAAGAGATAATCAACATTGTAAAAATACTGCAAAGTATAACTAGATGGTTTTGCCCCCGGATCCATAATCATTATGGTCAAAATATACTCAAAAAAAAAATCCTGAATGGTGTGGTAGCAAGGAGATAGTAATACCTATCCTATGCCTTGCACTTGACCATTTGCCAAGGAAACATCCCAAGTGAACGGACCTGACCCAAACAATAAACATGTTTATAGCAAATTAAAAAAGAACCTGGTTATCTCAAGACATACAACATGAAAGCCAGGCAAAAGCGCAAAACAAGCAAAGTCAACAAAAACCTTGCCACCCAATAGTGTTCTAGGTTCCAGCTTGATAACGTAAACATGATGACAAGTTATGGAGTTACAAAGATTCAAGCTCAATATATACAAATTATATACAGCTTTGGGATCTAAATTTAGCGGAACAGAATCGGTTACACCACTGCTCTGAAAACAATAACCTCTGGAGGTTTAGCCATACCCCTCACAGAGAACGTACATGACATAAATTAAACCAGCAAAATTGTATTGAATCATTTTGGGATAAAATTCTAAGAAAATAGAAATAATTTCCCTAAGAAAACATAGTGGACTGTTAGTGAGAACAGAGGCCATCTAGCAAGCAATCTAGCACTCTAGCATATCTAACCATGTTTGCTAGACGCTCAGCAAAGGAAACAGCCCAATCAAGAAGTAGACACGCTCTGAACTTAAATACTCTTTCCGTCCAATAATAAGAGTATATCACTAACCGTCTTTTGGAGGAAACAACACTGATAATTAATCATGTGAGATATTCTCAGTAACTAGGATTACATCAAACACATAACTGGCTTATGCAGAGTTAAAATTTGAAGCCATGAAACCA
This sequence comes from Cymbopogon flexuosus, assembly GCA_027790015.1. Lineage (NCBI taxonomy): Eukaryota > Viridiplantae > Streptophyta > Magnoliopsida > Poales > Poaceae > Cymbopogon > Cymbopogon flexuosus. Next base: position 1,734 of record JAKNSH010530747.1, read on the forward strand.
GACATGACAGATGACAGGTAGGAACCCAAAACAATGATATTTCAATTAAAACCTTGCCAGTCAATGTTTTTATTTTTAGCTGTAAAGTGAAAGTATTAATAGCATGACAAGGAAATCTCAACTTCAAGGTCACTTGATTAAACAACTCTGAAATAGAAACAGAAACACCATTGCATGATCTCCTGACATGGAACTAAAATTAATGGCACCTAGAACCAAAGAGGAAAAAAAACACCATTGCTCTGATAACTTTTTAAGCTTCTTTACTTGTTAGCTATTCCCCTCTCAGAAAATAAATTGCAGAAAAAACATAGCATGATTCATAATCACACATCAATAGAACTTAGATAATGCTACTTACCAACCAAAGATACTTGTTGGGCAGCAGGATCCAAATCCTTGATTTCTAGTTCAAATTGGAATTACGTCCCAAAATTTCTAAAGAAGCGCCCCTGAATGATTCTAGAACCTAAACCAAACACTTGATATAGGCAACAACCAAACATAACACTTGCACAGATCATTTGAAACTATGGGATAAGGAAACTGACATCCATAAGTATCATTGTGCCCTTGGAGGCTCCTCAAATCTCAAACAATGTAGAAGGAGTAGATCACTAGCTAAGCTATACCAGAACTTGTAACATGAACTAATTGGTAAAACCAAAGAAGGGGCGAAAAGGCAAAACCAAATACCAACTCTCTTGCTTCATTCTAAACTTTTGATGGGAGCATCATCCAACCTACTCCAAACCATTTTGAATAATGCAGCTTCAAAGGTTCTCAAAAACCTGATCCAGTCTCATAACTGTCAAGTCTCAAGATAACATACCCTTTCCTAGGTGCATCGGGTAGATAAATTTAAAGACTTCATCACATAGTAACATAGCAAAAAGTACTACTACCACTATCACTTAACATCCTTAGGATTAAGACAAACTCCAAAGCTGTAGAGAATCAATTCACAGCCATCACGCAACCAGGGCGCTCGCGGTGGTGGACTCGTACTTCAAGTTGGGGGCGATCTTCTTGGTGCGGCGGTAGTAGCGGATGAGGCGGTGGATCCTGCTCTCGACGAGGATGAGGCGGAACTTGGCGTCCACGTCCGTCCGGTTCCTGTCCAGGTGCTTCCTGATCGCGACGGCCTTCTTGATGAGGAAGTAGAGGTCCTCGGGCACCTCCGGCGCGAGCCCGCGGGCCTTGAGCATGCGCAGGATCTTGCCGCCCGTGACGCCGTGGACCAGCGGCACGCCGTGCGTGTCGCGGAGCAGCGCGCCGATCTGCGACGGCAGGTGGCCCTTCTTGGCGGCGCGCACGATCATGTCCTCCACCTCCCCTGCGGTCGACTTCACCCAACCAGGGGCGGCGCGCGCGTAGGGCAGCACCGACGAGGACATGCCCTTCCCGTGCCCGTACATGCGGCCCATGGCGGCGGTTGCGGCGAGCGGTGGGCGGCGACGAGCGGGAGGGACAGCGAGTGACAAGGTGGCTACGGCGGCGGCGGCGAGACGGAAAACCTAGAAGCCTGGAAATGACAAGAGGTACCCGCTCTCTATGTAGTGGTGGGCTGCTGGCGCATTGAAGATTTCTAATATTGGGCCGATTTCACACGATGAAGCCTAATATAAGCCCAACATAATGTTGACCCATCGCCGTCGGGACTCCTTAGTCTCGGGCTCTCGGCCCATCTAGCAGCATCAAGCGAATAAACCCACAAAATCATGGTCCATTTTAGTTCCCCTCATCAGATCAAGCTTCTTCCACTCAATAGAGAGATGATTTCGTTATGTTTTATTTTATTTCATTCAGTTCAAGTGTCTCATGTTCCTAGATCATGTAATAGATATGGTCATGAAATTGTTCCTTTGAGCTTTGGTTGGGACCTGAATCATCCTTATGTTTGGCTAATTGGCTTGATCCCCTCCCCAACTTTGTATCTAATACTGTGGTTTGCGATTTTGTTGAACCTTGTGTGAATGAATGAATAGGCTCCGTGTGATGATAAAAAGACATAAATTTCTCCCTAACTCAACAACCCAACTAGATGGTTGTGCTATGTGAAAAAAAAAACTGACATCATAAGGTTGTGTCTCCTAAAAATTAAAGTTGTTGTAGCCTGTGAGCATCATTGATGCAGAAATTTTCATGATAACCATCTTTGGCCGTTCTTACCGAACCATCGAACTTTTCACACCGAATCCGCTCCGGACCACGCGTGCACAAGAGCATAAACAAACACCAGCACAAGATCATGAATCACGACGCCGAATTACGGAATTAGGTGAGACGTCGTTGTCATTTGTCACCGTTGCAATACATAAGGTTCAGGTCCAAAGTTTACGGCCAATCGTGTCAGCACTAAGCAGGCTGCTTCAGCTCATGATTAAGTGATGAGTGACGAGGCAGCTTTGCAGAAAGCAGCCTTGTACCATATCAGGTCCGGCGGCAGCTTTGCCTACAACAACACATCATCAGGAAACCAAAAACTCGTGTAAATTTCGTTCTCTTTACAAAACAAACGTGAAAGATGCATACACTGAACTCTGTACCTGCAGCAGCTCTATCGGCGGCTGGCATGAAGAGCTTTTCCTGCATATCTTCTCAAAGCACGGTGTATCTTTTTGCCGTATCAGAAAAGAATGCTCGGTTAGGTTGGGGACAATGCAGATGTAGGTAACAAACAGTAGACTCTACTGCATCTCTATTCTATCTAATCTACCCCTATCTACCAATCCGGTTCTTGGAATCTTGGTGCTGTGGTGGTTCTCAAGAGAACCAACCTCCTCATCCACATTTCTGGATAAGGTCATAGTCTTTCCATGCCCTACACCATCCTATACATGCTTTTGCCACCGAGGAGCCAGACCAGTTTGTCATTCTGCAATTAAAAAAGATGTGTTTTTTTTAATTCAAGATCATGCTTCTAGTAGCCTTTTCTTCTTCTTTCTTTTCAGATAATCAAATAGCTCCGGTTTGCAGGAACTGTTGTTAGCTTCCAATCACATATTGTCCTTATGAGGAAAACTGAACCACACGATGAAGCCACATATTGGGGAGACAACAACCATAACATTTTGGATGATCTGTTATCTTGTGAATAAATTTGTATGGCCAGTTATTGCTGAAGTTTCTGAATCAGGCAGCAATGCAACGTGCGATGTCTCCCCAAAGCAGCCAGGCAGGAGAGCCACCCCTTTTTCCCTTCTGGACCAATCAATTTTGGGCAGGCGAACCGTGCACAAGACCTGGCTGAATTATTCAACAATTGTTAGAAAGGGCAGTGCTGCATCTTTCACTTCCTACCATCCTCAGCCTAACTTGGTGCTTGACTGCTTCAATTCCTATCTTATCTGAACATATCTAAGCATCCGCACTACCTTCAAAAGGTTGGTTGATTAGATGTAGGAGCACTTATTGTTATGATGAAACACTTTATCAGGGCTTTTGGAGTTCCTTAATACTGTCACTTTTGACTCACATCACCGCTTTTCATGACCACAAATTTGTCCATATCAAATGGAAACACTATTAATTTGTATAGTTCATAACTACTTATAATTTCTTTGATTTGATAAAAGCATTTACAGTTCAGATTTCTGCTTCTTGTTAATGACCCAAACATAAACTGCAACTGACCTGGGCACTGTTAAAACGTCGCAAACACAGAGAGAAGAGGATGAAAAGATCTCGTTGAGCTCCAAACAAGATCACCTATTTTGCTACAAATTCCTCATAAATTATCTATGGTGATATATGGACACCTGTCCTGATTCGGCATCAGGCACGCCATACATGCAAGTTGCAAGCCTCCAAGTCCCAAGATGTGGACCAATTGGTTGCATATCCTATAGCGATCTCGATCTAGACAACTGATTTAATGAATTATCAGGCAGCATGTGGTGGGCATCCCTTGCTGGACAAAGAAAGTATATGGCCATAAGAAGAAAAAAAAAAAATAAGCAGTATTCTGCAGGCGGTGCTCAAATATCTATCAATATACTCGAATAATTCCCATTTTTCTAACGTCTCATGCGAACAATAGATTTTTAACATGAAAAAGAGGGCATCGGAGAAAGAATCAAAGGAACGTGGGGTTGCCAAATGCCAAATGATCAGGATGGAGTCAATTGATTAGTGCAGCATCCATGCAGCAGTTGGCATTGGCAAAGCAAATGCATAGGCTGGCTTGTCTGTACCTTCGATACAGATTTGATGTATTTATAACTTCAATTAGGAGATATGGGTGTTCCTTTCATAGGTGACACCTAGTACCAAGGCAAGGATAGAGCACCCGCTCACGATTTTGATCATGTGATAAGTTCTGGCACTGGATTTGTTTCTGCCTAAGTAAGTAGCAGTAACTTTGCGTCTCCGAAATCCGAAGATGTCAAAGAAAGGCTCTTTCCTACGATAAGGAGGATAAAACAGGTTGTCCCAGTGAGGCAAATGATGTAGATTGCACTTGTACAGCCTAAGCTCTCTGGATAAACAAGATGGAAATTTACAAACAGCTCAGCCTTAATCCACATGCGACCTCGTCACATTCAGTCTCCTGCTCAACAACTATGTTTCATAATGGATACAAAAAGAACCAATACAGATGTACACTCTATAAAATTTACAGGGCAAGAGCATTTCAGCCGTCGACAGCACTTAGCGGGGGTACAGATTTTGTTCTTGGGAGATTTGGTGGCAACCGAGCTCCAGTATAGTAGCGCCTCGCTGTAAATATATAATCCGGGCTGCTCCCAGCTGCATTGACCTCACAATGCCGGGCCCTTTGGGCTCCCGGATCGGGGTGCCTGCTATCCCATACTCGGCTGTTCAAGTCAGAATGATAATCCATACTTACTTTGCCCGGGCTTCGGGGGCTTCGGTCACAGGTTGGTATGCGGAAACTGTGGTTCTTTCCAATATGGAAAGATTGCAGTTTGTTCAGTGAAGGCTTCATCCTATTTACTCCATATGCATTGTCGAAGTCAAGAGATGGATGGATAGCCCTCTTTAACTGTGCCATTTTCCGTGCTTTGTACTTGGCAATCTTTACCTCATGCTTCATGTCGAACCCATTTGTGTGATGGTTAGTGTCATTCTCGTAATGGTTAGATGAACATGACTGCTCTTGAAATGAACTGAAGCAAAGCTGATTGGAAAGATCTTTTCTACCCAACTGTACAAGGCCATTCACATGAGTGGACTCCTTGACATAATGCTCCGTTTGGCCACCCCCATCATCAGAGCTGCCTGCAGATTCCTGTAAATCACACTGCTCTCCATCGGCTTGGAACGTGATCTCCTCAAACCGCCCATGTAGCTCTGCACATTGGCAACCTCGGCGGCCTGATGACATGTAGGCGTAAAGTGAACCGCACGATGACACGTTAGATCCACAGTTATGGCAGTATGAAGTGTCAGGAGCTTCCTCTATACCCGGACCAGGCCTCCAATCTGGTACCAATGCACTAACCTCACCATCAATCATGTCAGCAATTCGAGTAACTTCATGGTCAGTTATATCCAGCTCAGCTACCATTTCAGTTGCAACGCTTAGGGCGGTATCAGCCTCAACGTCGAAAGGAAAATAGATGTTGCGTACCCGTCCTGCAATATGAAAAGTTAGCTTTCAATAATACCAAAAACGAATTTTCATATATGGACTAATTCAGAACTTTATGTGTTACAAAGTGTGCATACCATCATTATCAGAAATCCGCAATCTGAGGAATATGCCTCCATCCTCACTCTTTCTCCCTTTGATTGTTATATCCACATTGCCAAGAGGCTCATCTTCATTCTCGTTGAACAAGTCAATGCCATCTTGGCCTTTCATGTCATCATCCTCGCAGTCTTCACTCAAAGCATCTTCATCGATGCTTTCTGAGAATCCATTACTCATCATGGAGCCATTGCTATAGGTATGCCCTAAATATGAAGGCTGTCGTGGTACATGATAATCTCCACCATCCAAAGAAACAGACACGTCATCAACCTGTAGGAAGGGATCCTCAAGCAGTTCTCTCGCTGACAGTCTCTGAGAGGCCGTTGCCAGGCACTTCTCAACAAAGTGCCTCACCATTGGATCTTTCACCTTGTACAGAGCTTCTGGCTTAGTACCCTACCAAATCAAACAACTAACTGAAATCAGGAAAATGATTTCAAACTGCACACCAGAGTCACAATTGCTGCGCAATGGCTTATAGGGTCCAGGCATCTTCTTACAGAGATCACTTTCTTGTATATCTGCACCGGGTGTGTACACTCGCTGTACGGGTACTCAAACGTGACCATCTCGAGCACGCACATCCCAAACGAGTAGATGTCCACCAGCTCGTTGTACTCCTCCTCATACACCTCCGGTGCCATGAACTCCGGTGTACCTGTCCAACCATTCAGACACATCTAGCCCCCATCAAATTACCGCATAGCTATTGCCAGTTGTGCTCAGACAACATAATTTCGAGCTAGTGAGATGATCAGATGGCTTACCCACGCAATGGACGGCGTGGGACTTGCGGAGAATGGCCGCGAGGCCGAGGTCACCAATCTTGACCTCGCCCTGGTTGCCGTTCACGAAGATGTTGTCACACTTGAGGTCCCGGTGGATGATGGGCGGATTGTGGCTGTGCAGATACAGCAGGCCGCTGAGGATTTGCCGGCACCAGTGCTTCACCGCCCATATGTTCACCCTCCGGTGCCTCTGCCTGTACCTAAATCACCGCCAGACGTGTAAGCACACTCAATCAGTCCAAGAAGCCATCAGAGCACAGAGGAAAAAAAAATAAGACGAAACTTTTGCGACTGGCGAGGAAAAAAGGGGACTCTCTGCAACCGGGCATGAAAAGGCAACAACTTTTAGGCGCTACAGGAGAGACGAGGAGGTTGGTCGCTTACTGGCGGAGGGTGCCGGAGGTGAACATCTCGGTGATGAAATTGATGTTGCGGCGGGAGACGTCGACCCAGGATGTGTAGAACTTCATGATGTTGCGGTGCTTGAGCGTCTTGAGGAGGTGGATCTCGCAGTAGAGCCGCTCCAGGTCCTCGGGGCTCTGCAGGAAGTCGTGCAGCTTCACCTGGTTCCACGCCACCTCTATCCCCTGGTACTCGTCGAACGCCCGGTACCTGCAATCCCCGCACACGCACCTCGGATCAGGGACTCGGTGGGCAAGGCAAGCGAAATGAAAGCACGCGGCTTTGGCCACAACAGCGCCGGATCTTACACAATCTTGGACGCGCCCTTGCCAAGAACGTCGCTGAACTGCGATAAACAAAGAGGAGAAGCGCAGGGAAACGGATCAGCGGATTGGCGAGCAGACGGATCAAGAAACGGTGATAGGCGGAGCTGCAGTGGCAGCGGCGATTCCATACCCGTCCGTACCGGCCGGTGGGGTCGACCTCCGCGTACTCCGGCCACGGGCAGACGGCGGCGTTGGTGTCGGTGTTGGCGCCTATCATTCTTGCAGCTCTAGCTCGCTTCTTCCCCCTGCAGCTCCCAAAACTACCGCCGGGGAGAGCGCACCTCCGTGCCGCGCAGCTTCTGCCGTTAGCAGCAGCAGCGGATAGGGACTGAGGAGAGGGAAGGGGAAGAGAGGACTGATGCAGTAGAGAGACACCTATTTAGGGGAATCTGGGCACACATGGTGTGGGGCTGTGGGCGGAGAGGGGATGCAGATGGGGATGAAGAGCGTGACTGCATGAGGCTAAACGCTGAAGCGAGGCTGATTAGATCAATGCGCGTGAGATGCCATGGAAAAGGAAGGCGATTTTACTGGAATTTTTTACTCACAGATTAACTTGACTGTAGTTTTAATCCTGATATTGCTGGTAGGGAGCATGGGATTCTGGATATGATGATAGGTTATTGGTTGGGTGATTATTCAAACCTGACAGGGTCTAGTTATTGCAGTTGCTCATAACAATAATAAAATATATATTGCAGGTCGCTTTAAGCCAACTATTTATTATAAACATAATAGAGTCGCAAAAATGGTAAATAATTCCCAAAGCAAATTGTGAAAGCTACTACTACATGTTCTAAAGTGTAAACTATTTGTCATCTATAGTTATGTAGCTTTTATTATGCATATACACATATGTAGATATTATTATATAGTATGTTTAGATACTCGATACCAAAATAACTTGCAAATTTGAAACGAAAGGAGTATGTGGCAATTGACGGTAGCTTTAAAGATAAAGGTTACAAGTGATTTCACATATTTAATTTGATCTTGAACAAACAAATCACAAAATGAGCTCCATTTCGGTGTCGTAGCATTAGCGAAGAGCTTTACTAGTGGTTTAGCCCATATAAACGGCTGAAGTTAGACAATATAATTATAGTGTAGCCACTATATTAAACATTGTTTATTTTAACATGATAGTAGCTTAAATATAGGGGAAAACTATGGAAGCAATTAAGAATGTCTGTGTTCTTATTTCTATGAGCCTACTTTCGGAGAACGGTGGTCTAACAAGAATTGGATTAAAAACAATACCATGGGATCTTTTCTTGTTGACTCTTTGTCCTTTTTGTAGCAAATCTGCTTCAAAATCAAAAGGGAGAAAACAAAGGAAACGACTTTTTTTTTTTACAGTGTAAAAACGACGTGCCTTGTGCTGAGTTGGAGAGGCCCTTAGTTTTTGTCTGCTCCCTGATGCTGAAACCCAACTAAATGCTATGCTTCCCCAAGCAAATACATTTGGGGCATGTGGGTGCCATGGTGGTCCATTCCCACCGATAAGGGGAAAAAAAAGGCAAAATACTAGTATTAGCCATATGGGTAGGCCATGACCCATGTTCTACAACTTGCCTTTTTTTCTTAGATTCTTTAGGCTGATACCTCCAAGCAATAATTGAACTGTGATAGCCTAATCACAATTATAGGCACAATGAAGAGATGTAAAGACCTTTTTATATATTTGCCAAAAAAAAATCAAGTGTACCTTATGAAAATAGTATAATTTCAATGGGTCACTTGTAGGTTTGACATACCACTTGACTGAGCCAACTTGCCACGTTGTCCCTTACCTTCATGCTCTTTATGTGGCATGCTACGCCTGAAATATTAGAATTTATAAATAGTGTATAGTACAAACCAATCCTGAAAATCTTTCGCGTGCACATATAAATATAACTATGGTGCTGAGTTTTCTTGTTAAAATAATGATAGGTAGTTTCGGCACATCTGGAATTGATAGAAGCTAGAATTGCAAGCTTTAGTATATAGTCTGTTGTTAATCCTCACGTTTTAACAAAGTGAGGTCGAAAGAAATCTGAAGGATTTCCTTCCGGCAATAGGTGGATGCGGTCAGCATTCATCAAGCTATAGTGAATAGTCACATCTGGAATTGATAGAAGCTAAAGCTGCAAGCTTTAGTATATAGTCTGTTGTTAATCCTCACGTTTTAACAAAGTGAGGTCGAAAGAAATCTCAACATTTCAGCTCATATGGTTAAGAGAATGGAATCAAGAAAGTGATGATAGGTGCAAGGGTTAA
>JAKNSH010530857.1:0-11339 GCA_027790015.1 Cymbopogon flexuosus
CAGATTCAATAGTATTATGTGAGAAAGAATAAGCCGGTGAAATGTACCGACTTTCCTACCAGCTGAACAGGGCGATTGGCTCTCTATCTGTACACGCTTGCTTATGTGCGCATGACGTAACACTAACTGAACCCATAGAAACTAAAAATCCCATCTTTTCTTCACATGGAACACTACAGCTGAATTCTGCAAATTGTCCTGGGGGACTTTAAGCGTGAGGCGAACTTTGGCTTTGAATGGCACCTCCTTTGTACTGCCGCCAGCATCTCCAACCTGCAGCCAGATTTTACATCAGTTGATTGCAGTGTTTCGGTGCAAAGAAATAGATAATTATTCAACACATAACTGCGGAAACTCTCTTAGACTACCAAATGATAGAAAGAGCATAAAAGGTGTTTGCTTGTCGCAAACAGTAAAAGAAAAGAAAAGAAAAGAAAGGTGTTCACTTATTTGTACGTGGCTTACTTATAATAAACATTAAAATGTGAGGGACACCTTACCCAAAGCGATGCCCATCCGAGCCTGTTGTCTGACTCATAGCCAGCTTTCCACTTGAGATGTTTGTTAACCTTGTGTTTGTAGATAGCGCTCCAGTAGTTTGTGTCAAAATTGTACCAATAGCTGGCAACAAAAAACTCTGTAAGTTCATTTAGAAACTCATAAACATCATCTTTCACTTGTGTCTAGGCTCAAATATTGCACTCAGGCATTGGGTTCACCTACTTAAGCACCTAAACTACTAAACCAGGTATTGACAACCCAAAATATGTAAAACCATTAACTAGCACTCTACATGGTTTTGGGGTGCATTAATTAGCTATTATGTGGCAGTAACTTGATGAATGGCATGTGGGCCATCCTCTGTGTTGCTAGGTCTCTACCTCAACAAGGTTGTCATCACTCATCAGTGATGGAGAAATAAAGAGGTGATGGAAGTAGAGATATTACTAGAGTGATGTGCAGTTACAGATTGGACTGGCATGCCATAGGCAAGTTTGCCCATGTCAGAGTCCAGTAGTCCACATACAGAGCCAGGTCATGTAGGCAAAACCGCATCTAAAACTGTGACAGACAGTTATTTACATGGTTTTGGATAGTTTAGGGGGCATAAAATAATCAAACTTGAATAGGATGGGGGTGACAAAGACTTATTCCTGATATGTGCTTCCAGCATTTATAGACCTCTACCCAACTTTAGAGATGTATGCAACCATAAAACTGTTTGAATTTCAACACAATGTCCGCCAAATTCATGCCAATGTTGTAGTTACCTCAACTTGTCCAAAGGCGTTAATTGGCGCTTGAATGCAAATGACAGAGAATTGGATGGTAACGAGATGCTGGGGACAAATGATATCTCATCATCCTATAGAAATACAATTAATGAAACATTGTGAGTGGCAAATAGTAATATAAACAAAAAAAAAAAAAAAGTTGAGACAAGTCTTACCTTGTAGCGGTATTTAATGTTCATTGCATTGTCATTATACACAGCTGTGCAAACTCCATTCAAAACATGTGACTTCACAAGGCCATTTACTGACAAAATTCTGTCACCCTCATCCAAAATCTTCTCTTTAATTGAGACTTCACCATTTGGGAAGAAGAATGTTGCTCTTGGCTACAGTGAAGAAATGTACAGTTTAATTTCTTTTAATGTGATCAACTCATGCGTCAGCTGTTGGAATTTCCATGCAAATATCTTGGAATCCCTCTCTCTAATGCAATTATCTAAGGCTTAAATCCAGCCCACAATTGATAAAATTGCTGGTCGGCTTCTGGGATGGAAGGGCTGGTAGGCTGATCTTAGTCCAATTTTTGCTCACTTCCATGCTAGTCTAGTAGTCTATCTAGCGATGGCCGAGAAATTCCTCCTTGGGCACTCAAAGGTATTGATAAAATTAGAAGGAATTTCTTGTGGAGAGGGCGGAAAGATGCTATGAGTGGTCATTGCTTGTTACTCCCTCCGTTTCAAATTGTAATTCATTCCAAAAATCTTAGAGAGTCAAAGCATCTCAACTTTGACCAAAATTATAGGAAAACTATAAAGACTTGTGATATCAAATAGGTACACTATGAAAATATAATCAATGTAGAATCTAACGATATTTAGTTGGCATCATAAATATTATTAGTTTATTATAAATATTTGGTCAAATTGAAAATGCTTTGACTCTCCAAGATTCTTGGAATAACTTACAATTTGGGACGGAGGGAGTAGCTTTGATGGGATATCTCCCTCTTTAGCTGGAGCTTTATTGTTCGCTAAAGAAGAGCTGCTGGACTGTTTTTTGGCTGGAGCTGAAGGGGTTTCCCACCTCCTTGCCTCTGTGCCGGGTGGGGAACAGTAGCCAGAGGCTAAGGCTTGGTCAGGTCATGATTGTCTGTCGTCTTGGCAATCTGTGCAACCTTTTTGTAAAGTAGAGTGAAGTTTTAGCTAAACTGTGGCTTTTGTTCTGCATTTTGTGTTGGTGTGTCGTGTGCGTTTGTAAGGGTTCTCGCCCCTGTTCTTCTCCTTAATGCAAAGAAATACAGCTCTCTTGGTTCTCGAGGAAAAAAAATCAACTAATGCATTTCCGATGAACTTAAGCTTAGCGAAAGTTATTGTGTCTGTATGGTCACTAATAAAATAATAGGCCCAGGATGGGAGACCTCCACCAGGTTTTGCACTAAGACAAAATAACTCCAGCTACAAGGACATGCCATCGACTGCCAGGGACACGCTATTTCCCTGCATAGTGGCGAGGAAAATTTGTTTTAACCCAGCCCTGAAAATCTGCTCAAAATTTGTATACTGAGTACTGACCAGACCATTAGGAGGAACCAGAGATGACAATTCAATCTTGCATGGTGAATCCCTCAAATTCGTAGTAATTGCCACTTCTCCTTGTTGCTCCTGAGGAAACAAACACATTAACATATATTATGCAGTAATGTAAATGTATGTCACATACTGGCAAAGATGTGCAATTTCATATTTAAAAGAGAAAGCAATGAATATAATATAAGATTCAGATTCAGCACTGTAAATCCTTACTGTTATAACGTTTAGTAGGAAGATCAAAATTAAAAACCAAATCTAGTCGAGAAAGAATTATGTGATCATTGCATGATGATATTATCTGATATTTGTCAATGTGTAAGCTCAGAAAACCATTCTTGAATGAGTAGCATCTAAGAAAAGAAGAGATAAGTTACTGTAACTGGAGATATTTGCAATACTCTCTTCTGTACAGACAAAGTCGTTGGAAGGGCCCATTGCTGATCCTGGCCCACATTTATTTGCCCTCATTTATAAATGCAAAACCAATCAGCGGACAGGGTACAGGAAGTTTTCTGTTAATCGCTGCTGGTTCAAGATAAATAAAAAGCCCTTTCGGTATCTGCTCTGTCCATATCTTGATATATGGGGGATTTAGTAATAGGGTGGAGTTCCAACATGATACAAAGAATGAATATACGGGGCTGTTTGTTTGCCTTGACGTGGGGCTGGGCCAGATTCCGAGGCTGCAAGAGGCCTTTTTTGTTTGCCTGGACGACCACCAAAGCCCGGCCAGCACAGTGCTTGAAGCACCGCAGAGCCTAGCCGCAGGAAAATAAAATCCAGTTTTATTTCTCCCAGGTGCAGCTCGCTCCATCCTCTCAGCCATAATCGCGTGAATGGGGAGTGGTTGAGGTGCTTGGCCCACAACACTTCCAGGCAAACAAATAGCATATGTACAAATCCAGGCTCAACAGATATGAGTCCACCAAACAGGAGAAGTTGCACCAGCCTGGACTGCCTGGGAATGCCCTGGCTCTACTCATCTGCACAGGCCAGCCCAGTCGGGGCAAACAAACACCCTATGTGACGATTTACTGGAGATGGACAGCATTCGGCTAAGATGCTCTATCAAGCATTCTTTTGTAGGATCCATTAACCTGGAGCCGTGGAAGTTGATTTGGAAATCATGGGCTACTAAGAAATTTCAATTCTTCCTTTAGTTGGTGGCCCATAAAAGTAGTTGCAACTTGAACACAAATATATTGCAGAACGAGGTAAATGAACAATACACCTGTCGAAAAAATAAAATGAACTTTGTACAAGTAAATCCTTGACATTATTTTGTTTGCATTTATGACACAAACTACCAAGTTAGTGTTCATTCCAGAGCATGTCAAAGAGATGTCCAAGTAGAGAAGGGGAAAACAGTTTTTTTTTCTTTTTTTTTTACATAAGAAACCATTCTAATGCATGCAGCACCCTTTTCAAAAAGAATGAGGTGGTTTTCCAGTGGACTCAACCTTAGTACAAAAAATCTTCAATTGAATATTGTAAAGATGCAGTAAATACAAAACGAGTTTCATGGACAACTTAATGCTCAGTAACAACCAACATATCCTCTCTTCACAACTGATAAGTATCCATGATTCAAAGTTTTCGTCTTGATAAAAGTCAACCCAACATTGCAAGTCCAGTACATAACTAATGTGTGCTGGACAGATGAAAAGGTCTTCTTTTGTTACAAAATATATGCTATATGATTTATTTTAGGTCTGATTAAAAAACACATGAGGAACAATATCACATGGTACTCGATACATAGAATGAATGGATAAACTGAAATATTGAAAATACTCCTAAAAATTTCATAATAGGAAACATGACAGCCAGCGATAATAAAAACAACTCAATGAATAGAACACACCTTTCTACTGTGGTACTTGAATTGAAAGCACCTATCCAATTGAATGCAAGAAACAATAGATTTGTCATATTCATAGTTGCAAGACATAGATAAACAGAGTGCTGAACAGCCAACATGAATATTTGATTGCTCTCCAATCTGGCAGTTCTGAAACACAAGCCAGTTTCAGAAATCACATGGTACTATATATGGAGCCATATATAAACAACAGGTGTCACTTCCAACTTCAGAACTCTTGTGATGAAAATTTCATAACCATTTTGAGCAGAAAATAAACATAACACATGGGAAACAATTTCCGTAAAACGAACCTAAAATGTCTCTATAATACGAAATTTATAGTAAGGATAAAGTATAGGCGACCAAACTATGCTGCAACAGCATGGACTCACAATAGAGAATAGGCTTTCGATATTCCTTATCTTCTCTATGCCTTTATGAATTTGGATTTGGCTTTGTTAGAAAACCGATGAAACAATAGTTTGCATCATTTTCACCACTTATCTAGAGAATCACAAAATCACCCCAACTGACGTCTTTTAAGTATGTCCCCAATAATCAAAGATCCTACTTACTCAAGGAATCAAGATAACATATAAGCATTCAGTTCTTAAGCCTTTTGAACTACTCCTGACAGAACTACATGTTTCCATGAATCAAAGATCCCACATAATTCAAGCTAGTATATGACTTTCATTTCTTTGATTTTTTACGCTATATATGCCTGGATCAGCTATTTAATGAATACATCAACTTTGTTTAGCATGGCATGAATTATGAGTATTTGAAAAAAAAAACATGGTAGTTAAATCAGTATATCCATAACTACTTCCCACTACATTCCAAAAAAAAAAACACACTATACTTCCCACTACATTTCCAACTTAAAGCAGGGGCTCTCCAATCCCCATTTAACCTTTCCTTGAGTAGGAAATTCTCAAGCTTTACTGCTTCAAAGTACATTTTCAACATGATATTCTGAAATGAACATATGGTCAAACAGCAGCTTTGTTTACAGTGCCCATGATCCTAAATGCTGTGGAATATCAAAGGAACAGCTCTCAATACAACTTGTGCAGCCACACCACGAGTAAGAGAGCACTGACACTGTAACTCACCACAGAAGCAAATGCCCCTCAAACGATCTTCAAGCTACATGGCTTAAGAACTGACCCAACCTCATAAAAAGTTAAAGCATACTTTCAGAGGAAAAAAAAAATGTTGTCTTATGGGCTCATGGCTTTCAATAATCAATACCGACATCAATCCGCAACGGCATTCTTACAAAATAGAACCATTCATTAAAGAAAGGGATGAAGTGTTTTTATTCTTCCTCCCCAAAAAATCAAGAACATCTAGCCCACTAGTGTTTTCTAGCATTCCAAGAGTAATTCCTAATACTTAAGAGCCCACTTTAACTTTTGTAAGTTCATACTAGCAGGGACCCCGTGCAAAGCACGGGCGTGTACTGTTAATAGCGGATATGTACCCGTTAGTGGTGTTAACAGGTTTGGATTATAATGTCATAAGATCCATTACTGTTTATAACAGGTCTGTACTGTTTGTTAACGGGTTTATACTGTTCATTAGCGGGTTTAACTGTTCATTAACGGGTCGATACTGTTTATACCAGGTAGGTACTGTTGCATAGACCCGTTAGTGTTCTGTGAACAGTATGCTACAGTGATATGTGAGAGGCTCTGGTGCCACCGATTATATGAGGATTTGTATAGATTTCTACAAGTACAACACTAAATATCAGCTAACCCCTGTATACCGATTCTGTCATTCCTGAAAGGAGAGCTCTGGACAGTGTCCCTCTGTATATGGTCCTTTTTCTGTCAAATTTGACTCCCAGCCATATTTGTGTTTCGTTTTCATGTCATAATTACACAATTCTATCAGTTCTCTTTGCTTCCAAATGCTGGGAAGCTAGTGCTAGTGGAACTAATTGAACCACGTATCATGTATGGTAAATTGGTAATCACGGCACGCGAGGCGAGCGTCAACAACAAATTCCATGTGAAAAGAGGTGTGCAATCAACAAGAGGCCGAACCTTGGTGTTGTGCGAGGCGCGCAATCGCAGCGAGCCGGCGAGGTCGGCGTTGCCACGCAGCACGGCGCCTCGGGTCGCGGGGTCGACGACGACGGAGAAGTTCCGCGCCATGAGCCCAACCTCGGGCGGGGCCCAGGGGATCCCTCCTCCCCCAGCGCCATGGCTAATGCGGAGGCGGAGCTTGGCGAGGCCGTCGAGGACGCGGCAGGAGAGGCGGTGGGAGAAGAGCCGCCGTTCGCCGTCGAACTCCGAGGTCACGCGGATGGGCGGGCGCCGGCGCAGGAGCGGGGGCTTCGGCTCCGGCTCCGGCTCCAGCTCCAGCTGGGATGGGACAGGGGGAGGGGTCACTGGGGCGGGCGATGCGGCGGCGGCGCCTTCTTCGTCCATGGTAGGCGGAGGGAGGAGGGCAGGCGCCGCCATGCGATGCGGCGGGATGGGTAAGAGAAGGAGAGGTGGCGAGAAGAGCAACGAGTGAACAAGACACGTGGTGTCCGTTGCACAGCAAGCTCAACCAGCGGATATATGACTGAATATATTTTGAATAGAATTTTGAAGATCTACCGTTTCTTTTGGGAAAAAATGCAATTCTTCGATACACACACTGCTAAGAGCAACTACAGTAGGAGCTCCTAAATTAGGACCTTAAAACTATATTTACAGGTTAGATTAAAAAAAATAGAGGCTTAAATTAAAGCCTAACTCCAATAAAAAACAGAGCAAGTCCCTATCTCCCTGGGACCCACCTGTCAGCAAACGTAACACCAAATCCATTCGCCCCCTTTCTACGCCCGGCAGTCCGCGCCGCGCCGCCCGCCCGCCACCGTGCCTGCTCCGGCCGACAGAGCAACAGCCGCAACCGCCTGCTCCTGCCTTGGTCGTCCGAGGGCCGCCGCGGCATCGCCGGAGCTTCGAATCAGCCGGGTTCTTGTCGTCCTATGGGGCGGAGGACCAAGTAGTCGTCGTTCTGGTGCTCCTAGCGGAGCCGCTCCTCCTCCGCGCCGCCCACGCCTAGGAACAGCCGCGACCGGCAGGACGACGATAGCAGCAAGAGCGGCTTCGAGGCGCCCAAGAACAGCCTCGACCTCGACGCCGACAACCCCAACGACATCCAAGTCGGCCGCTCGATCTTGCTCTAGTCTTGCTCTACCACATTAGCTTTGCTAATTGCGTACGTCTTCAATTGCTAATTCCGTGCTAATTCCCACATTATCCATAGCTAGACATTTGCGTTATCTATTTGTCTGCAGATTGGCGTGCAGATCGAGCCGGTGTTCGGTGCCTTGGCCAGCAGGACGACAAGCATGCGCCGCAACACCAAGCCCACCGCGCCGTCGTCCGAGGCTGAGACGCCAAGAACGCCCAGCCTCGTGGCGCGCCTCATGGGCATCGACGGCCTTCCGGAGCAGCAACCATCGTCGGCGCCGGCGCAGCAGCACAAGAAGCCCGACAGAAGATCAACCACTACTTCCACCGCCGGTGCAGGCAAGGAGAACAACAACAGCACCTGCTGCTCCCCGCCGGCGGCGGCGTCCAAGGGCGGGGAGAAGAAGAAGCGGGTGATCCTGGAGTCCACGAACCGGCAGCAGGAGCCGCTGCGCAGCCTGAGCTGCAACGTCGTCGCCGAGGCCCGGTCGCTGCCGGACACGCCGCGCGCGTCCACGTCGACGGCGCGGGCATCGTGGGACGGGCCTAGGCTGTCGCTGTAGGAGCTTAAGGAGAACGTCCTTACTGCGCCGCGCAATACATGTCCATGCCCAGCTCGCCCACGTCCTTGTCCTCTTCCGCGAGGAGTACCAGAACGCCGCGACGGCCTTCCTCTTGCTCCCGGCCGACGACGCCGACGCCGAGGCCGAGGCACGCGCGGAAGGGCTGAAGTAGATCTTGCAGAGGACGACGTCGTGGGCGTCGGCGCCGTCGAGGCTGAGCTCGACCACGAGCCTCCCAGACGGGACGCGGTGCCCGTCCACCTTGGTCACGAACGCCACGCGCTATCGCCGTTGCTCGCCACCGCCGGGGCGTGCCCGGACGTCAGCTCGTCGGGGCCCGCGGAGTAGACGTCCGCGTCAAGGATGAACGACGGCGCGCTGCACAGCCTGTCGCCGTCGACGTCATCTCGTGGTGGCGGCGCCAATGGGAGGACGACGCGCCGGCAGGTGGAGCAGAGCAGCAGGCGGTCGGCCGGTGGCGGCGGCGCCGTCGCTTGTGTGCGTGCGAGCAGCAGAGAAAGGGATGGGAAGAGGAAAAGTGGAGTGGGACCCATGGATGGGAAGGGATGGGGGTTCTACATCCAGGGACTTGAAACTATAATTTGAGAGGGCATAAAAAATAGGAGCCCAAATAGAGACTCCATTGAAGTTGGTTTTTTTTGTCAAACTTCTAAATTTTAGAGTAGGGACCCAAGTGGGGGCTAGGTTGGAGTTGCTCTTTGGATTGAGTTGAAACGGGACCCTATAAATTGTAAGTTTTTACACTCTTTCTCCATCACATCAATCTAGACATATATGAATGTAGGTAAAAAATAATTAATTATAAAGTTTGTCTCTAAATAAAAAAATAATCTTTTGAACCTAATTAGTCCATGATTAGACATTAATTGTCAAATACTCCCTATATTTCAAATTGTAAGTCATTCCAAATATCTTGGAATGTCAAAATAATTTAAGGTTGTCCAAGATTATTGAGAGAATTATAAAGTTTTATAACTTCAAATATGTATACTACGAAAATATAGCTAACAAAGAATCCAATAATACTTAGTTGACATCCTAATTGTAATTATCTTATCATATAAATTTAGTCAAAGTTGAGAAGCTTTGACTCTCCAAGATTCTTGGAATGACTTACAATTTGAAATGGAGGAGTACAGACAAGGAGGGAGTACAAACAAAAGTGTTACAGTGTTAGAATTGAAAAAAATTACAATCTAAACTAGATCTGGGTTTAATGGGTTGGGTTTTAAGTGGATACGCTTTGGATGGTTGAGAATGGGTAATTCACTTGGTGGGTTGGATTGGGTTGGTTTAATTCTAAACTAGGTTAGATGAGCTGGGTTTTGGTTTTTTTGTTTGGGTTTTAGTGGACTGGACTCTTGGGTTGATGTTAGTTTTTTTCAATTTATCATATTATACACATATATTGATTAGTAGTGTGTTTAGCTTTTGATGTGGGACCCACATAAAAATTTATGCTAACTTGCACAGGTTAGCTTCACGGCATTTGAATCCTATTTAACAAATTTAAGTCAATTTTGATAAAATTTTATAATATGAACGCGAGCTTTTATTTTTAAAGTCCTGCTTTGATGTGGGGCCCACATATTAACCTGGTAGTGCCATTTGCTACGAAGTAGCTGCATGTTTGAATAAATCATCTGCAATAGTCAATTTCGATAAAATATTATATTGTGAGCACAGGCTTTTATTTCTAGGGTCCGGCTTTGAAGTGGAGCCCACATATTAATTTTGACAGTGTTAGTTGACATGAAGTAGCTGCTTGTTCCAATAAATCATCTGCAACACATGTTAGTCAATTTCGATAAAATTTTATAATGTGAATGCAAGCTTTTAAATCCAGGGGTCCGAGTTTTAATGTGAACCCATATATCTTATGTAAGCTATATGTCATGGTCCCAACTCGGGCCATACTTCCCGGAGGAGATAGTGGTCCGATCAGGGCTCAGGATGGAGACGACGACGCGACGACCGGTGTCAACGGGCCACTTGACGCGCCCTAGGGAGCCGCCGGCGCCACCGCCACACGTGGGCGCGCCACGGGCGCCGCTACCCCTGGCTCCGCATTCGAGATTGATTACCATACGGGTCAATCATAAATAAGGAATATTAATTAGGAGAATTTGTAAAAGGATCCAATCTTGTAAGTAATCCTTTAGATTACTTCGGGAAGAAGTCTCACTAGAGACTATAAATATTAGGGACATTTAATTGGTTTGGATTAAGGAAGAATTGGGCCAAAGGCTCTTATCCCTCTCCCTCGCCTCTCTCCACGCGCCGCCTCCTCTCTCCTCCTCTCCGCCACCCTCTCTGCCCTAGCCGCCGCTGCCGCGCTGTAAGGTCTAGGATGGCTAGAGGGGGGTGAATAGCCTATAAAAATTTTCTACAAAACCACTAAGCAACTTTGATTAGTATAACAAATGGCATAAAGCGAGTTTTGCTTAGCCTACAAGGTGTTGGAAGTCTCCTATCCACAATTCTAGTATGACTATAGTCTTTAGTTCACACAAGGGCTAAGTCACTACTTTCTACACTAGTGAGCTAGCAAGAACACTAAAGCTACACAAGCTACACTAGTTACTCTACAAAAAAAGTTATAAAGAGGGATAGAATTGTTATACCACCGGTAAAGAGTAGATGTCGATGTAGCCAATCACCAAGATGATAAACAATCAATCAAGCACAATGTGTAGATCCAATCATCAGGAGACAAAGAGATGACACAATTATTTTTGTTCACCGGTGTTCACTTGTGCACCAACAAGCTATGTCACCGGTTGTATCGACCACCACCTAGATGGTTCCTCGGTGTGACCCTCAAGTCACTTGCCCCGCAAGATAATCCCCCGCAAGGGAACCGCAAA
>JAKNSH010530991.1:0-10038 GCA_027790015.1 Cymbopogon flexuosus
CACTCAACCTTCTTCGGGGGTCTAACTGCAAAGTGCACTGAAGCAGTGCGGGGAGGAAACTGAAAATACACTAGTAGCTTTCTATGGCGTAGATCACGTATTGAATGGTGCAGGAGACAAGTTTCCAGGTTTGCATGTACCATTGAGTTTACACTACATATTTTGCCTCGATCTTCACCCACAGCAACGAGAATATGGAAGCAAGGAGGATGGACCAAAAGATGACGATAGTCAGTGTCCGTTCTGTTTCCCCATGAGACCCTTCCGGAAAGGGTAGAGGTGGAGGATCACCCAGATTGCGAAGAACAGCTTCCCCAATAGTGGACCCCATGATTGGTAGCCACTGTTGATAGCATATAGTCAGAAGAGTTGTCCACTTGAACACATATAGTCAGCAAAATCACCATCATCATCGGTTGCCTTTGTTGTAACCCTGAAGTTTGTGTCGATCCCTGCCAGCACTTTTAAGAGACCTTGGAACACAGCAAACAGATGCGCAGAGGTGCCACCAATGATCCAAAACTGTTCATTTCTCCACCAGTCCTCAATGCCAACACCACTCCATCAAAGCTCCAAAAGTGGCGAAGATGGAAGCTCCAAAATCCCAAGCATAATTGTTAATCTGCAAAATTACAGGACAAATGGATATAATCTAGCAGGGACACTAGTCCAAGAACATACTGTATGTAAGAAGTTTCACTGCTTACCAATACTAGGAAACTGCAACAGAAATTTGTCCTATTAATTTACAAATTACAATGCACTGCTATATATTGATTACTGACTACATTTTAAACGACTATCACACAAAGAATGCAAGATCATTATGTGTGAGATGCAAGAAAATAAAAGTTAGAGCCTGTGAATACTAAGTCCTCAACTATGATAAAAACTGTAAATAACAGTAGCTTGACAAAGCAATATGCATCCCTCATTAACTCCCTCAAAATAACACCCACAAGCAAACATAACCAAGAACACAACAGTATATATAAAGTGGGCTCTAAATGACTCTGGGAACTTACCTCAGGAATAGTAAATTTGTTGGTGAGTAAACAGATAGCAGGAAGGACACAGTAGGCTACTACTGGGATAGATGTAATTGGATGAACAATGGTGTTGATGTATGCCAGTCTCTCCAGAAGGCCTTCCATTGTAACCAAACCAGTACCAGATAGGACAGTGTATGCTAAGTAGAATTTCAACTGAACCAAGAGCCCAGCATAGCACTTGTTTGAGACGATCAGAAAGGTTAATTGGAGCAGAGCCCTTGAAGCAAGGCCAAAGTGGCATGCAGTAGATGGACAGCCGGCCTCTTGCATGCATCTTGAAACAAGTTAAAATATCTTCAGTAACAGAGCCATATATCCATCCGATCTGAAGAATACAAGATCAAAGGGAAAATATCATTCAAGGTCATAAAAATTTTGGTAAGCACTGTTATGTAAACGGCATGGTTGTACTCGTTCGACTCTTTAGATTCTATCAATCACATTCACATGAATCAATATCCACAACTAATGACCTGCACAGCTTTCCTCAGTTGGATGTAGGCCGGATGTGTGGGCCAAATGTATAGCCATTATCATTAGTGTTTTAGTTAATAGATCAACTGCAAAAACAAAAGTATTATTTAAAGGGCAGTAAAGGAACTCTGCTTTACTGACTGACCTCTTTCCCCCATTCTGTCATGTCCTCATATCCACAACTAATGACATGAAGCTTCCTTTAGCAGGGAAGCTGGGTTTGTTGAAGCGGGTATGTGACCTTGAATCATAAAGGTGGATGCAATAAAAATTGGGGACTGGCCAAAGCGTTTCTCCAAGCTCTTCTGGGACATAAGCAGTGACCTTTCATCCTTGTAACCTGGTGGGATTCACAAATCACATCAGTACAAGCTAACATATTTTAGCACGACAATAACTTCAGTATCAGAACTGGATGCATTTAATAAGCAAGATTAAATGCCTAGCACCATGAACAGACCTTCAAATGCCTCTTCTATATCTTCCATGTTGAAGATGGGAGCCGAAGATTCTGTTCTCTTCATATCATGATTTTTGGAATCAATATAGCTCTTGTCCTTTTTTCTGCGGCCACAGCAACTTTTAATGATAATGTTAGGTTCCAAATCAACTTCTGTCAATACAAGATCGTACCATACAAGGCCTGCCTATTCAAACAGCATCCTGTTCCCACATAAACAGGTCCTTGAATGCCATCTAAACCCTTCATATATTAATCAACATGGAGAAAACCATGTAAGAAACATGAAATACTTGCAAATCTGGTCAAGAAAAGAGCTACCATACTTACATCAGGATCCATCATGAAACACATAGACTCTAAGAGCTTTGCCGCTATAGTGATCACAATCCACATTAAGAAGATAAGCACCATGCGTATCTGTTTCTGTTCATTAGTAAAGGGACAGATCATAAAGCAATGAACAAACTAAATTGGTATTCATAGAACTGGATATGTGAAAATATACCAAAGCATTCATGGCACCAGCCTTCTTGAGGTGCTGGAAGCTTGGCCTCTTTTCACGAGAAACATAAACAAGCCGTGGCAACTCATCTTCATCAGTGTCAAGCCCAGCACTGTGGCCCAAGAATACCTAAGATAAAAAAAGAAGAAGAAGAGTGGAATACATGAGGACAAGATCTAAACTAAAGATCTGAGTGTTTTCAAAACATCTAATCGATCCTAGTCGCCATGGCACTGATCGGCCTGACTAATCGTAGTGCATAGATGATCGCCATGGCACCGATCATAGTTGGACAGCTCTATAACCTGATGGAATGTCCATTTTAGAGATATTAAGAAAAATATACCTGGATCATTCCTGGATGATCTGTTGGGTTATTCCCAGGCCAAGGAGTGCCATCAGCCATGGTCCAGCCCTCCTCAGGTATTTTTTGCGCTTTTGCTACAAGGGCATTGATCCGTACTTTGAACTCTTCATACCCCCTGTCAGAAAATACCCCATGAGCTCAAAATCACCCATTTGTAGAATAATAAGTAATCTGACTATTTGCTACCTTATCTTACCTTCATAGCCCGCCGTTCTTTCACAAAAGAAGGTTGTATTTTGTCCTTTAGGTAATCTATCTTTTGAGCAAAGTAAAACTCTGGAGCCCTAGGTTCAATGCTGTGTTTCTTGCAAAAGGGAACCCATTTTTTCCTTGCAAACTCTGCAGTTTCAGATAGCGCTTCAAAAGTCAACATAGCTGAACCGTCATCAGAAACATAACATGATACTTTGTCAACCACAGCAAGAATGGACAGGACAGTGTTGGCAGTAATAAGAGGAGGTTCCTTGAGTGGATCCACTGTACTGACAAAGACATCAATTGGAGCCAATTGAGATGGCTCAG
Organism: Cymbopogon flexuosus; assembly: GCA_027790015.1. Taxonomy (NCBI): domain Eukaryota; kingdom Viridiplantae; phylum Streptophyta; class Magnoliopsida; order Poales; family Poaceae; genus Cymbopogon; species Cymbopogon flexuosus. The sequence continues at coordinate 3,381 of JAKNSH010530991.1, forward strand.
CCTCCCTATCATATCTGCAAAGTCAAACCAGAAATCTCAGCATGAAAAAACAAGTGATGCATTGGCAACATCCTGTAAAAAAACATCAAGAAGTGCAACTTGCCTCAATGCAAGTCTATCCAGGTAAGTTTCCCGACTGGTCTAGAAGCCAAGACAAGGCAAACTTCACAAATAACAGATACAAGCCACAATCCATAAGCATCGTTCACTGGATAAGTTATACGATACTGAAAGAAGAAACATAGGATGATAGGCCGAAGAACAATCACGATTCGATGAAGGTTAAGCTCGTTTGGAGATATAGGCACTAATGCAACTTAGAGGTAGCTGTGCATCATCAGCCCTGCAGAAGAGCAATAAATGTAAGCAAATCAACAGAATTACCTGAAACAGGACAACAATAAGCATTCCACTATTAAAAAAAACAGAAGTGGCAAGAATATCATCATATTTCTAGTCAGCGCTGAAACCTACAAGCTAAACACGCATAATAAGTTATTAATGCATAACAAAACTAGGCGAATAGCAAAATCAACCTCTACATTAAAACTGATGCAGGACTCATTTATGGAGTTGAATAGAAAGAGTTCTCTAACATCATGGCCAAATATTCCTTGGCTTGTAGTCAGAAACTCAGCATGGACAACTAAAATTGTAACACAAGACCCCAGGCGCAATGTGAATGTTTTACATACAGAAGATGACAGCCTGATTCAAAGAAGAAAAGGCAGAGCAGATATAGTCGTAAGGACCATACATTTGCAGATCTTCACCATTTGAGCCAGTCCCTTCAATATCCCCTTTCCCTTCCACTGGATATTTATGAGTCACCTTTATCATATTTTTGTCCTGTACTCCTGTCTAATTTTCCAGTTCGCGACTCTTTCTTTCCGGTCAACACTTCCAACTCCATAAGAATTCAAATCCTCTAAGGGGTCCACAATCCTCACAGGTACTGACATCATCTGAGCCACATATTCAGAACAAGTGGAGCTCAGCACCCATTCAAAAGTAGACCAGATCACCACTTGTACTGAAAAGCACTTAAGACTGACGTATTTAGCTCACAAGATATGTAGCAATTATGAAGGGCAACAGGATCGACAGTGGCAGTGATTAAATGTTTCCAAAGTCTTGTGACAAACTATATATGCAACAAATGGGTCATCTGGACAAATCTCCAAACATCAGATTGCAGGCTTCCAAACCAGCATGCTACAATGCAGTTGAAAAATGTACCAGTCTTCAGTAACATTCTTCTGTCTCCAAAAATGTACCAGTTACTACAATGTCTATTTTACAAAAGTCTACGCGACAAGGCATGATTCGATGGAAGAGCACCTCTTAGTGAACCAAGGAGTCTTTCTTATAACTATTTCAATCTCCTTATGGGGAATATGAGCAATCGTATCATGATACTTCTCACCAGAAACACATAAATCTTGCAGCCTTGGACAGCCATTTATCCTCAGCTTCTGAAGTGAGGGGAAGGTGACTTCATCTGAGAAAAACTCTACCCTTCTGCAGTTTTCAATTGTCAATGATTCAAGAGAACTGGGAAGATGGGGGAGTTTCACCAAACTATGGCATCCCTGTATGATCAATTCCAAAAGCGTAGGTGGAAGTACCCCATCACCATTTTTGTCCAATCCTGTTAACTGAGTACAGCATGCAATATGAAGTTTCTTCAGGGATGTCAATAGACGGACTTCCGCAGGCCAAGCCACTATCTCTCTTGATGTAATCTGCAAGGATTTCACATGACTGAAACATGTCCAAAGTTGAAGAACTTCCACAGGCAAACTTACTAATCCAGTGAAACAATTGTCTTCCAACGACAAGTGTTCAAGATTTTTGAAACACTTCTCCACAATCTCTATCTGCTCAGATTCATAATTTTGTCCTGACTCTGACTTGGCCATCAACTTATGATCAGACCTTCGCAGCCTTGGGTTTCTTTGATGAGATAGATGGTTCCTTGGGTCTCTTTGATGAGAGATATGGTTCTTTGGTGGCAGCAGTTTCATATTCAATAGACCACTAAACTTTAACGTGCGCAATGTTGGCCAGCTATCCATGTGCATGTGAAAAATTGCTGGAGACCCATAGGCAATATCTTGCAGTAGATGAAGATGCTGCATTTTTCTCAAATCAAGAGAGGAACAAGCAGTCACCTTTATTTCCCTCAGAACAGGGCACTCAGGAATATCTACAACTCGGTGACACCTATGCATGACAAGATTTTCAAGCTTAGGAAGCATGATAGGCCCTTTGTACCTTTCAGCACGGTTTCCCGCCCAGATCTTAAACCTTGGCAATGCTGACAGATGCATCCTTTTTAATCCTGGGAAGATGGGGAGGGCAGTATTACTATCATCTTTCCCAGAAACCAAGACCAGTGTGCTCAAGGACTCCATTTTAATCAAGAAGAGCTCCTCCAGGGTGCAGGAGAACCAGACTGCTGGGATCTCATCCAACCAAGGGCATTTTAAAATAGACAACCTTTTGAGACACTGAAAATGCCATGGAGCTCTGGTCCATTTTGCCACTGTGCTGCCACAATAGCCAAATAATTGCAAATATTTAAGTTCCTTGTGGGGCTCAAGGGCCATCATTACATCACGATGGTTGTTAGCCACACCTGCTCTTGCCTTAAAAAATCTCTCATCATCATCAGGGATGTCCAATCTTTCACTGTCACACAATTGAGACCAATATAAGACAAGATCAGTTACATGAGTCTTTTTTACCAGGTTTGCCTTCTTTGCTCTTGAAGAGGACTCCACTCTCTCTAAGTTCCACAACTCAAGCCTATTGCTCAATTTATTCATTTGTTCCAGCTCCTCAATTCCTCTTCCATTGTCATTGTCGACAACAAATACTGTGAGCGTGTGCAGATTTAATCGACTCAAATTGGGTGGCATCCGTTTCAACCCAATACAACCCAGGTTGTATATATGGCGTAGGTGCTTCAGATTTGCCAAGTCATCCGGTAAGCATTGAAGTGCCTCGCAGTTAATGAGCCGCAATGTTTGTAGGCTATAAAGCCTACACAGAGAATCAGGCACCGTGACCAAGGGTAGGTACGAAAGATCAAGGTATCTCAAGTGCAATGAGCAGACAAGATGTCTGTGCAGATGGGGAGCATATGCACATTGTAAAGCTCTCAACGATCGCAACCTAAGTTGCCTCCAATGCTCACCCATCTCATCATGACACATCCCGATTGTCCACTTATCCGTTGCAATCAGTGAAGTCTTGACTGTCTTCATGTCTCTCAAAACACTACCAATCCTTTCATTTTCGAATGCACCGATGTTGATAAGAATATGGCGGACATCTTCTACAGAATCCATGTTTGAAAGCAAATCTTCAGAAGTTGCACATCCGTTAGTTACAGCCTTGGCTAGATCGTGTAAAAAATCGTGCATCTTAACGGTCAACACCTCAAAGCCAGGTTCAATCTCGGTCATTTTTGTGTCTTGCAAAAAACCTTTAGCAATAAAACTAGAAAGAATCAAGCTGCCCTTTTTATCAACATCATTTCCATGCTCCTCACCAAGGAAAGAATTTGCGGCCCAAAGCTGAATCAATTTTTCACTATCAATCTCTGTGCCCTTTGGAAACAGGGATGTTAAAACAAAGCATTGCTTTTCTTGCGAGGAAAGTTGATTGTAGCTCAGCAATAGAACAGCCATGACTCCTTCAGAAAAGCAAGCATTATCTTTGATCTCGCTTTTAGTAACAGCTTCCCAATCTTCTAATGTCATTTTTGTTTGCATCAACCCACTGATCACCTTGACAGCAAGTGGGAGGCCTTTGCACATTTTGACAATATCCCGGCCAAGAGCCACAAACTCAGGCCCCTCCTGCCCATTAGAAAATGCTGTTCTAGAGAACATTTCCCAAGCATCGTGTTCATTGAGGGACTGTAAATGATATGGCTGCAAGGTAATAAATTTTGAGGTTACTGGGATGCTCCTAGTGGTCAGTAGGATGCAGCTTCCAGGTCCACAGTACGAGCACAGAGCTGATGTAAGTTTCTCTTCAAACAGAAGATCACTGCTTGGATAATCATCAAGAATTATCAGAATTCTTCTGTGTGAAATAGCTTCACGAAGACCTTGTTGTAAATGCAGCACATCCATGCCCTTATCCCACTTTCCATCGGTGATGGACTCGATCAACGACTTCAGAACAGAACAAATGTCATAACAGGCACCGTACCAGGCCTTCACAGCAAAATGGTCCTTGACCCTCAAATCATAATAGACTAGCTTTGCAAGTGCCGTTTTACCCAGACCCCCAATGCCAACGATGGGCACCACTTGTATCTCCTGTTGGTCTTCCTGGGCAAGAAGAAGCTCAACTAGTGAATTTCTGGCATCCTGCCTGCCAACTATCTCCATAAAACCATCTATGGGAGATGTTTTTTGTGTAATTGTAGCTTGAGGTGGCATACCATGCTCAACCACACCAGCATCTCTCAGTTGTGTTGCGAGGTCCTTTAGGTTATTAAGAGCATTGTCCAAATTTCTGCTCAGAACAAAGGAACCCAAGAATGGTTTGCTCTGGTTCACTGTCATCAATGCTTTCTGACTCCAAGACATACCATGCTGAGCCTCAGCATACCGTGCATTGTAAATTAAATCTTCAACAACTTCTTCAGCCTCATCAAGAACATACTGAGCTTTCTTGATTAGTTTTTTAACTGTTGGTCTTCTGCAGGATTCAGAGTCTTCCATCAAAGATTGCACACATAATAGTTGCATTTCAAACTTCTTCCGCTTGGGTTCCAGATTCCATGTATCAGACAGGGTTGTTGCAAGTTTGTCAGTGACCTTGCCAAGTATAGACTGTAAAATGCCAGGAAGAAATTCCGCCATGGCTCTTTGTTATAGATCTTTCTGTGGATACCTTTTCTCTATTCTGAGATCTGCAGTATTATACATGTGGTCAACAAAGACAGCCCTCAGTTATTTCAAGTACATATTAAACAAACAAACAAAACTATTCTCCAACCTTAGAACGACAAAAGACATTCACAAAAAGGAGAAACCCCCAGTACATGACAGAAATTCCTCAGTTTTTTTCTCAATCACACGATATTTCACTAGTCCATACAAATGATACTTTCACAAGCATTTCTTAGAACTATACATAGCATTCAACAGAATCTCTATTTATGTCTGCAAATTTTAATGCCAACATCAATATGCATTCACATTTGGGTAACAATATTGTTTAGAGAAAAAGAATTTAGACAAAAAATTACTCGGTCAGAATTCCATTTGATTAAGGTGTATATCTCAGATAAAATGCTACTGAGTTATTCATATAGTGGTTCATATCTAACCTTTCTTGACAGTGATGTGAGCGTTGCTCCTCCCAGGCTTTTCAATGATGAGTTGCTTTCATATTACTCAATAATGTCTATCACACATAAATTTCTATGAATGAGAACAAAAACAATCATACAATAAACAATCATATAATAGGAAGTATACGAACAAAAAAAATTACCTCACAAAGTCTATCAAAGCACGTCTGCTTCAAGTTGTCAATCCTAGCTTGCCTCCTCAATGTGGTACATATGAACGGAAGGTTTCAGTTGTCGAAATCATGTAACTTTGGAGAAAAAATACTGAAAATAAGAATCTAACAATGTCAAATGCTAGCAATATTGATTTACAATTTAGTCATATGCTGAGAAAAAAAAATTAGCATGAACCTACCATACTGCCTAACCATATAACATACACATGTAGGACAGAGAAAAGGACTAGCACAAGCGAGGCAAACCAACAAGATCCCTACCACAAAAAGTAAAATAAATTTACCCCCATTCCAGGGAGAAAAAAGGGTCACTAGCCCTATTTGGACTGCAGGCTCATTGACTCGCAAACTAATTCACCAAAACTTGCAAACTAAATGATAATTTCTACAATCATTCCTAATAACTTTATCCATGTCTTCAACTTTTACTGCAAAGAAACCAGATCCGTACCATAAGAAGTAAATAAAATAAAACCATTTCCCATTTCTGGGGAAAAAGGTGGACCGTGGACTCATTGACTAGCAAACTAATCCATCAAAACGGAACCTATGAGAGAACAACATAACTGAACTACCTAACAAAATTGGAACACGCCAATTATTCATTAGCATTTCTAAGTAGCAAGACTGTCGGCTCATCAAATTAACAACATAATGAAGTACAACTTAAACCATCAATTATGACTAACATGTTATAGGTGACTGCCAACAGTAAAGTGATCCCAGCACGGTGTAGAAAATGTAAATTTATGAGAAAATACGACTAACATGTTATAGGTGCATAAAAATAGAAAATCAAAAGCAAGTGCATGAGTAATAGTCAAATGCCATGTAACCTCTTCCTGGCATGGCAGGAGTCATGTTTCTAACAACTCCTTCGATCAATACAAGCTCTGTGTGTGTGGGGTTGGGGGTGGGGGGGAGCAGAGCATATTGTTTTGGAGAAAAAAAAAGGGTAATCATCAAATCCAAAATATGGTCGATATAATCAGTAAAACTGGTTTGTCTACTTTCATGTTGTATCGAATCCCTAGCCATGCGCCTCTCCATGCGAAGTCGAAATGACGAGCCGCTTGTTGGGTTAGAAAGTAAACTTGATGTG
>JAKNSH010531186.1:0-10930 GCA_027790015.1 Cymbopogon flexuosus
AAAACCTCAAATTTGGTGGTCACACCACATCGGCCATGTATTCCCTACTAAGTGTGATTGTGCACAGCCACAACGATTGTTTCTTTGCGCCAGATGCCATGGGCACGGCCGACGACGGCATATTACTGTGCACGCCGGTAACCACGCGGCAGCCACGGCGCGGACGACGGTGGTGATCACGCTCACGGCTCACGCTGCCGGTACGGCATGCCAGACGCCGCCACCGCCATGAAGCGACGCGGCGGAGATCAGAGCAACCGGCAGCAGTGAATTGAAGTTGCAGGGTCGTTGTCAGCACACAAGCATCTCTGCTCTGGCTCTGCCACGGTGGTAACTTGGTAAGCAGAGCAGGCTGTTCGACCATCAAACAAGCCTAGCGCACACCACTTGCTCGACAAAAGGCCTCAGAGCCACCCAACGGTTGGGTGGGAAACTGTCCCGAGTTTCATTGGCTCTTTTCTATATTTTATTCATTTCGTTATTAGTTTTCGAATGCTGACTTTTGCCTTGATCTGTTATATATACTTGTCCTTGCATTTTATAACTAACAATATCATGAGGAATCATTATCAGCAACGATCTGATCTGTGAAGACAGTGACATGCACATCCCATCCGCGTAATCTCTGAGCTACGCAGATGCTTTCTCCTTTGCCATGGTAACCTCTGCAGATTAAACAAGGAAATGTGGTTCTTGCCAAATGTATCAACTGTTTGTCTGATGCCCTTCCTGGCGTTTTATGCTCTAGCAGCTCTACGTGTAGTGTAGACCACATCAAAAAGATAATGTCTTGATTCTTCCACTCCTAACGACCTTTGGCATGTTTTTCATATTAATTACAGATTCAGCCTTTCAGAGTAACAGCGGATAGCTGGAATTTCCTGCCTGGAAAAGCAGTGTGTCTAGAGCACATGACATTCCTTCAGCATCTTGCACTGTACATCTTTATGGATGGAATGATGTGAGATGTGACGTATTCCCTTTCAGCTTGGCCTGCACTCTTAGTCTCATTGTTTCATCCCACCAACATGGAGGAGCTATCAGTTATCACAGGCTTATTTCGGATCACTAAGTTTACAGTAGAGGCTCAAGTTGGAAATGTGCTGAGTTTCCTTTTATTTAGATGCTGAACTTGTCATACCCAAGGACATATGCACCACATATAGTTCCCCTGAACAGAATGGAATAGGACGTGATTGCTCAATGACAAATATTCTATTCTGTTCTGTTCTATTCTATCTTCTGCTGGTGCAATGCACCCAGAAACAGTACTGTTCCTTTTGCCAAGCTGTAGTAACCACATATCACTCACAAAGCTACATGATCATTCATTAGTCATGTTCCATTTGGTGGTGATACTGCCAGTATGAATCTTTTCCTTTTTCTTGTGAGAGCACAGTACTGTTGAAAATTGAGCACTTTAAGCTTTACTATGAGAGAGGCTATAGTTGACCCATATGCATGCTGTAAATTTTAGCATTTTCCTATTGTCACCCATGGATTATGGTGGTCCATCTCGCAACTTCAAACCCCCAAGTTAAACAACATTCCTTTGCTTTGTTCTATCTGGGTTTGATCAAAGGGATAAATTCTGCACTATGCTGACGGCAACATTGCCTTTCATTTCTTACCACTCACCATTCCAAAACTTTTCAGAAGTCATAAAATTAAAACTGAATGGAAGAGCAACGTAGACAGTAAAAGAACTGCATATACGAAGGGCAAGTAATGTACAATTGTACATGTATATATAAATAACAGTATGAAATATAAAGTGGACAAAGAGATGCTACTTCAGATTTTCTGGACAGATCAAGCCATGCAACAAGGAGCATGCATAATTCTCCCATTTACTTCCAAAGGCATAATTCTTCTGATAATGGCAGCTACACATTCCCTCTTGCATTTTGGAAGTTGACTTCTGTTGGGCCTTGATGTGGACTTCTTACAGTGAGTATTCTTTACCTTTTAAAGTTATTCAGTGATCTGGCCTTAGTGGGAGCTGAATATGGAAACTGTACCTAACTGCATATGCAATCAGAAGCTTGCTTGCAAAGAAACTACAGTCACAAGTATTCCCTCTGGAAGGTGTACAGAATTGTGTTATCCTGCTGATATATAGATCTCTATTAAGCATGAAGTGAAAACATTTAAAGAACTGATAGTTTTCCTGTTTTTGTATCTTTTAGGTTTTGAGTAACGACAAATCTGATATTTTGTACAGGTTGCTTTTTGAGGACCTTTTTCTGATTTTATAGAAAGAACACTTTTCACAGGAACATGTTTAATATGGAGGGAACAATATGCATAGGGACGAATATGCATGCTTCTAGTACCAGGGCATATAACACAATGATGATGCCTATAATTTCTAGTGTGAAAAAAGTTAGATCAGGTGACTTATGAACCTGTCTCGTGAAGTAGCTTCATCTAGCACCATGTAAACTGAAACCTCTGATGCTATTGTAGGGACAAAATCACGCATAGCTCACATATTTTGGCTTGAGCTGCCTCCCACACTGCCCATCTCAATCATTAGAAAATGAAAAGGAGAATGGAATATGATTCTTGTTATATGTTGTGGGTCTGGCACACTCCCCCAAAAAATGGAAAAGATCCAAACCTTTTTGTTTTTTTCTATCAGATTATCATTTTTCCTGGAAAAATGCCATATTTTTCATAGACATCAGTTTATATTTAACTTTTTGAATTTTCAATCACCTCTTAAAATTTGCATCGTTGAGAAAGAATCAACTGCTCTGCATTTGCAAAAGCAGTAGGAATATTTGCAAAGGTGAACACCTTTCATGGCAATATGGCATGCAAACCTAGAGTACAAGTCAATTATAGAAAATATACCTTGACAGGGATAAAAATATTGTTGGTGTCTTGTCAACTAATATTTCTTCACATTGCCAATTATCCTAAACAAGATCTAGCTTTGACATAAGAATGGTATTAAGTTTGAGAGTTTTTACAGTCTCGAAATAATTAACCTTTTGAAAATATTGAGAGCTGGAAAGACTCGGATGGTTGGCATAGTTACTTTGTTACAAAACCTTAGAGTGAATTCAAGAGATTAATTTTACAGTTATTCTCAGTGTAGTAAAAGTACTTCATGTTAAGCTCTTAGCCTCTTATATTGGTGTACTTCTGCAAGTACATGTACCATCATGAAGAGTGTAGCCACGCATATGCTGCAAGTGGGCTTGCATTTCTGCCTGATTTGGTTCCCATATCCATGCTGATTTGTTACTGAGGCTTGATAGATATGTCTTGCAATATAATCATCCTTTCTGAATTCTTTACTGTATCCTGATGGTATATCAGTTGCAAGTTGCAGTAGAGTATTATTTCATTATTGTTTTCTGTGAAAATCTGCCACCAAGTGGTTTTCTATGGGTCTGTGGGCGAGTGATGCTTCCAGCTTTTTTCTTGAAGTTTTATCTAACAGAAACTGCTAGCAGTGATGTCAAAGGAAAAAAGTTTATGACTATAAAATAAGTTGACTCATGCTTATTCCTTGAATTTGTTTTGAGTTTGTCACATTATTCACACAATGAGTTGCATGTATTTGTTGGCAGGAGGAAGTGCGCATTAATACTCCATGCACCATGCAGCAGAGAAATGTTTATTGGCTGCACAATAGAGAAAAAGGAGAAGAGAACATTTATATATTAGGTTACTTCACTGTCGGAGATGCGTCCTACTAACCTGTGTGCCAAATGCATTTTCATGAAATGACCATTTGCCATTGCCACCACAAATATGTATTTCTGTGTGCAGGACTCTTCACTTAAAGATTTTTTTTAACCTTCTATCCCTTTCCTGACATAAGATTTTCAGAATCCAGATTCTCCTCTATGACAGCACAAGGTGTGACAAAACGCACTGCCATGCAATGCAGATTCAGGGAATATTTCGACATATAATATATACCCCTCTCCAGGCTTTCACTATAAATAGAGGCCAACTGGTGTTTTGCACTTCATACAATTCCAAACCTTCAGAGCTTACAAGGAGTAGCAGAGCTCAGAAGCATTAGTATTCAGCACACAGTGCACCTTCTTGAAGAACCGCAGAGGAGATCAAACAATGAGCTATTACGGCAGCAGCTCTTCTGGTAAACTGTCTGTTCTAATTCTCCATTAGCCTAATCCTCTGATCTACAATTTATGCCCATATATTATCCTGCATGGATGATCGATCATTCAGGTGGACGAAGCAGTAGGAGAGTTGACTACGGAAGGACATATGTTGTGAGGCCAAAGGGAAGGCACCTAGCCACCATTGTGTGGCTCCATGGCCTAGGTGACAATGGTGCTAGGTAGGCTCATACCTACTTCTATTTTTCTCAAATTTTTGTTGTTCATATGATGATCTTCCATGCATGCTATCTCATGCAACTGCCACCTGAATGCAAACTACACTTGTCAATCAAGAGAGAGGACTAGATCGTTGCAGTGTCGATCTAAAACACTTTATTCTCTTCCATCCTTTTGCTAGAAATGATTCAAGTGGCCTCCTTTTTGTCTGTCCGTGCATGCATATATTCCTAGTATTGCTTTGCTCAAAGTACATGTTTCTCATACCTGTTGCACACCTAACAACCTTCTTTGCCACGAAGGGCTGATAATGATTTTCCACTTTCCATTCAGAAAAGATAGGAATGTATAATAATTTTTTATGCGGGCTAATAATACATAAAGTTGGCTAATTGTGTATGTATGTTGCATAGTTATAAGTATGGGCAGTCTGCACAAACTATGTAAGGTAAAAAAACACACACCGTATTTTATAACAAGGTAGCAAAAAAAGACTCGACCAGGGGGAGAGACGTCCCCCTGATTTTGCCCTTGAGAAGTTTGTGCCAGCCGGCCCCCCTGACTTCAACGGTCTAACGTGTGACTGAGGAGAAGTTGGCTTATACTAGTAAGGGCCTAAACTTAAAGTACTTGTTCTTGTGATCCACTATCAGACTTTTTAACAGTTCCAAGTTTTGGAGAAACATCAACTGATAGTAAGGCTGAAGATTACTTTTAGTTTATTGCAACACATTTTAAGAGTACTTTCGAGTTTGTGTATTTGTCCAGGCTAGCTTCAGATGCTCTTTACCCACTTACTATAGTTTTCTGATATCAAATGAAAAAAAAAAGGCAAACATCAACATCTGGGCTGCTTGCTTGCAGCATTATTATTATTTAGCTAATTGTTTAGTCTCTCCAGATAATCTAGGAAATGAAGGCTACCTCCTCAACTTGCTGTGAAAAATTGGTTCAGTACTGAGTTATTCCTCTTTAACTGTTTTGTGTGTCAATCCTTAGTTCCAAATGTTCTTTTCTCCAATCTGCACATCTTTTGTGCTGCCGGTACTTCATACAACATTTGATGCTTTATATAATGTGTTGCGATCTAAAAAATTTGAGATGACCTGGAATGGAATATCTTTACCAGTTGCTGCTGCCATGCTTTTCTTGACATAGCGAACTGATTGATTTCCTTTTGCTTCTTTTAATCATTCTGCATTTTTGTCCAGCTGGTCCCAGCTCCTGGATTCTCTTCCTCTACCAAATGTAAGCATTGATGCTTTGTACTTGAAGCACGCCTCAATAGATATGGATACACCTTGTCTTATTCCTGAACCATCATAGAACAGTTTCAGTATTTGTAAACATCTTCAGAACAGTACGTGTAGCTTATTTTGCTCTAGTTTGGGCATATAAGGCAGCTATATTCTTAATGCAACGAAGCTTATTTATGTTGAAACCTCGTGTTCATGTAGATCAAGTGGATATGCCCCACCGCTGCTAGCCGGCCTGTCGCAGCTTTTGGTGGATTCCCTTGCACTGCATGTGAGTTCCTTTCATGGAAGCTGAAGTTACATACTCCAACTAACAGTATTACCTTGTATCTGAACTCTGAAGCCTGGACAACATTTGATCACTATTTTTGGGAACTGAAACAGGGTTTGACGTTGAGGACACATCTATAGATGGCCGTGATGACATTGAGGGACTAGATGCTTCAGCTGCACATATTGCAAATCTGCTGTCGTCTGAACCGTCTGATGGTACTAATAGCTAATCCCAATATCATGCCATCCCATACTTGCTAAGTGCTAAAACTCACGATACTAATTTTACTGTTGATAGGAATGCATATGTTAGTTGATAAGCTAACTATAAGTCTATATCTCATAAAAACGTTCATCGGTATATGTTAGATACACATTCATTGATGTGTTTCCACATGTGAGCAGTGAAGCTTGGGATTGGCGGTTTCAGCATGGGTGCTGCTGTTGCCCTCCACTCAGCAGCATGCTATGCTCAGGGCAAATTCACAAGTGGCATTCCCTATCCAATCACAATCAACGCAGTCATCAGTTTGAGTGGCTGGCTCCCTTGCTCAAGGTCTAACTTTGGCATCCATGTCATAAAACACTCTTTATATTTTCATGGATCCTAATGTTAATTCTTGACATTGGCAGGACTCTGAGGAGCAAGATGGAGAGTTCACATATTGCTGTAAGAAGGGCTGCCTCCTTGCCCATCCTGCTTGGTCATGGAAGAGGTGGCCATGATGTTGATTCAAAAAAAAAAAACCAGAGATTCAGTACATACTACTTACTAGCTAGACAATAAGTTACTTTTTATCTAAATCTCATGTGTTTTGCAGTGGATGAAGTTGTCGTCTACAGGAATGGCGAGAGATCAGCTGAGATCCTGAGGAACTCAGGATTCTCATTCCTGACTTTTAAGCCCTACAACGGGTACAGATGCATGCATACGCTACATATGAGAGTTTCGATTTCGTCTCTCCCCAGACCAGACAACCAGATTGATTAAATGACTTGTGACGATGCAGGTTGGGCCATTATACAATCCCTGAAGAAATGGACGATCTCTGCAAGTGGCTCAGCTCATCACTTGGCCTAAGCAGATCTCGCTAAAAGAATAGTTTTTGCGTATGCAAAATGGAGTATATTTTGAGGGGTGTGGTTTGGTTTGATAGCTTGTAACACTTGATGCTCTCTTGGCATGTATGTGGCTTTTGTTGCCATCGTCCTAATTTACTTGGTATATGTGTTTTTGCCGTGCTACTGGCAAGGAGTGACTATATGTAATGCGGTACTTCGTATGATGTTGTTAATAAAAAAAGAAAATGTCGTTGAGGCCTCTGATCAATGAAGCACATTTATACTGTATCCAGGCAGCAAAACTAGCTCACTTTTTTTTTTTTTGGGTGTGAAACAAAATAGCTCATCACTGCAGAAACAAAAAGGCTGGAGAGGTCTTGACTACATTTGAACATTTGTTACGTTCCAGTTCCATAGTTGTTCAGAACTTCTTAATGCAACGATACGGAGCTCTCCTGTGTATTAAAAGAGATTCAGAAACTGAAAAGCTCGACCGATCTGACCGCTAATGTTAAATTAAAGAACGAAGCAAAGTATCCATATCCAGGCAGTAGGGATAGTAACCCAAGTAGTTCAGAACATGTTAACATTGGCGCAGACAGTTGTCACCTAGATCAGATTGGGACCGCTGAGGTTTAGCAGTTTACAGAAATCTGATGGTGTTTGGTGCAAATGTCAGTTTTTTCAAGGGAGTGTTTGTCAACTACATGGGTCAATATGCCAACTACATGGCCCAATATTATGCCTACACCATGGGCCGACATATGCATCCCCGGCCTGCTGCAAGCGCAAGCTGGGAAGCCAAGGAGGAGTACAAAGGAACGAAGCCTTCGGCGGAGAGACTTTTGCCTGTATGCCATTATAAAAGTTTGGTCCGACCTGTGTGCTACTAAAAAGTTTAAACGGATCTGTGTGTCCAAGTCGAACTTTGTTTTGTTCTGCATGCTATTCCGTCCGTCTTCCGTCGAGTTGCAACCGTTTGCAAGCTTTGACGTGTGGGTCCAGACAGAAAAAATGTCCATAATACCCCTCCCTCAATAACCCCGGGCCCGAGCAGCGGCGGCGGCCGCCCTGGCCATGCCTGCTCGTGCCCACGGCGGCGGGGACGACCAGCAGCGCCAGCGCATGCGCCCACAGCGACGCGCATTGCGCCGCCACGGCCGCGCAGTCCACACCCATGAGGAGGTCCGACCACAGCCGCGCCCCCCTCCTCCGCGATGCCGCAGGCCACGGCCAAGGCGATGCTGTGGCTGCCGCCACCGCGGCGTCCATGGATGGAACGGGGATATCCCGCCGCGCGCGTCGCGGTGGCCGGCAGCCGCGCCAGTCGCTGCGACCGGAGTACCTGAAGCCCCTCACGGTGGTCGGGGCACCTGGCCGCGCGCCGTCACGGTCGCAGGGGGAGCTCGCCGTGCGCCGTCGTGGTAGCTGCAGCAAGGCGGAGATGCTTGGGCCTTCCCGGAGTCTGCGCCGCGGCGACGAGGCAACAACAGCACGCCGCGTCTCCCGCCCGCCCCGGCGCAGCCGCCCTCGCCCGCCGGCGAGCCTTCGAACGCGGAGGCGTCGTTGTGCGCGGCTCCGGGGACGCGAGATTCGGGGTGTGGACTTCTTCTTCCTTGAGTGTTCCGACCGCAGGCGTGGTTGCGGACTTCTTCTCTGCTCCGTCGATCGGATGAGGCCATGTCCATATATACAGCTACGTATACTAGTATACTAGTCCACGACACATCCATGGACATACATAAATTTGGCCGCCAGCTCTACCTCGGCTGGTTGATGCCGCTCGCCATGTTCCTGGCTGCCGCAGGCGCGAGGTCCCAATGCCAGCCGCGAGCTCGGGCGGCGAAGTCCGCCGGCACCTGTGAAGGCATGCTTTACACCGAGCGACGCCGGCGTCGTCCAGCGCCTCGTGTGGGACGCGGTCTGCAGCCGAGGCGCAGGTGGGGCCGCGGTCAGGAGTCGCGCAGGCTCGCGCTCGCACAGCGGCGGTGGCGGCTCTGTTTCCATCAGGAAGAAGAGATGGGGAGGTGAGGGGCTGACGGGGCGGGCCCAGCGTGTAAGGGACAGAGGGTAGAGAGCTGAGTGGATTGGGTTCAAGAGAGAATTTTTAGGTGGCTGACAGACGGCCCCACTGTAGGGCAAAATACTCATTTTATCTATCTACTTAACACTGTTAAAGAGGAAACCAGACGGAATGGCATAGAGGACCAAACAAAATTTGACTTGAACACACAGATCTGTTCTAACTTTTCAGTGGCACACAGGTCGGACCGAACTTTTATAATGGCGTAAAGGTAAAATTCTTCCGGGTGAGGCATCGAAGAATATTCAGAACCAATTACTTTACCTTTACCTGTTGCAGTTACTGTTCATCTTCCTTCCCAAGTTATCCTTCTTGTACCCAGAATTCCCCTTCTCCTCTGCTGCTCCGATCTCTCTTCCTCGACATCCTGTATCCTCTTTCCTGAATTGAGTTATTGGTGAACTATTGTGGTAGTGTTGCTAACATTTTTGGTGATCGGCACATTATTGGTGATCTCTCTTCCTCCGCTTCGCCATCCGTGGCGGCTACCTCCGCGTCCACCACGACCTCGGCGTCGTCAACCGCGGCGAGCTCCTCCCCGTCCACAAAGGCTTCAACGACCGCGGCATGCACCTCCAAGGCGACGTGGACGGCCTCCACGACTCCTGATTCGAGGCCTCCGTCCACGACATCGAGCCCACGCGTGGCCGCCGCGACCCCGCGCGGTACACCGTCAAGGATGCGCACCACCTCACCGACGTCGGAGGCGTGCTCGCAGAGCCCTGTGCAGAGCTCTCCTCTATCCTCGCCGCGGACTCCGCCAGCGCCTCGGCGGCGATCTGCACTCCCCTGCCGGCGCTGCACGCCACTCACCTTCATCGATGCGCGTCTTCCTCGGGGATTCAGGCCCGTGCGAGAGGACGGACGCCTGCCGCATGCCGCTCGACCGCCTCAGCCTCCTTCCCGATGTGCTCATCGGCAACATCGTCTCCCGCCTCCCTGTCAAGGATGCTGGGCGCACGGCGGTGCTCTCCCGCAGATGGAGGCTCCTCTGGCGCACCACACCCTCCATGTCACTGGGCGAGTGCGCGACGATGCAGATTGAGGCGCAACCCCACTTCCTCATGGTGTCATTCGATCAGGACATGCTGCACGGCGGCGGCGAGTTCGTGCTTGTCGGCAAGGACATACCGCGGTCCTACTGCATCCACCTCGGCCCCATCCAGTGCGCGCTCCGCGCCACCCCGCTCGGTGGCTACTACAGCTCCCTCGACGACGATCCGGAGTCCGGCTTCGCCCACCTCGTCGGGCCGCTCGACCGAGCTGTCGGTCACGTTGGCCAGGCGCTCGAGGCGGCTGCTGCGTTGCACGTCGATGCTGTAGACGCAGCCGCTGGTGGGCTGCTGGCTTCGGTGGTGGCTGCGGAGTCAGCGCAGGCCAGCTGTTCGACGTTTCGCCTCACCGATAACCACAACTTGGGTGACATCCTCATTGGCGTGCTCTGGGAGGAGGCGATGCTCCGCTGGAATTTCTGGGCCCATGGCCAGTACATCTAGTGGTACACTCTCTCCTATGAGGGTTCCAGCACCTTGTCCAACAGTTTGCTGAATTGCCTCATCTTCGACACTGGCATCAAGGTTGTCAAGAGCATACGGAGCTGTCTCTTCTTTCCTAACTGTTGTGGCTGGGATGCACTATTGCAGTGGCAACCATGGCCACCACCACATATACAAGTTCAGTTTGAGTGTGGCGGTGCTGATATTCATCCACTTCCATGGCCGTCTTTCGCCTTGAGCATCTGTGGTTTCATGAGTTGGGTAGTCTGTTGGAAGCCACCATGGCATCTTCTAGTTAATACCAACGCATTGGAGGCAGAGGTTTATGCAGTTTATCTGAAGAAAAGAGAAAGCATGCTGAAGCAAGCTGGGAATATTCCTGGAAAGATACATCTTAGAGTACAGTATTGGGTCACTAGCCAAACTCTTGGATAT